>JAODKE010000120.1:308984-328272 GCA_026779605.1 Mormyrus hasselquistii
GGAAGACGGCGGGGGGGGGCCGGGGGGGGCCAAGGGGCCCCCCCAAAGAGGGCCCGGGGGGGGGGGGGGGGGGGGGGGGGGGTGAGGGACTCCGGGGGGGGGGGGGGGGTTAATGGTTGTCCTGGAGGAGATACCTTAGAGGGGATAATATACAGTTTATTTACAGCTGTACTTAGGTCAATGTCAATACAGCACAACAAAAATGCTGCAGAAATGTTTTCGTCTTTCTGTTTATTTGGGAACATCCATCCATCCATTTTCTAACAGCCTATCATGGTCAGGATCATGATAGATTTGGGCCCAATCAGCACACAGCAGGGGTTACCTATACGTTCTATTAAAGAAAAGCCCTAACGAGTCTCGTCCTCCATGGGGTAGAAGGTCGAGATGAGGGCCTGCTATCGTCTGTTCTACCGGAGGTTTCTGTCGAGCTCCGCTGGGCTAATTTGAGGCTCAGTGAGAACAGCTGCATTAATCACCTGCCTGGCCGCTCAGGAATGTCATCAATAACTGCCCAGCTGAGATCGCGTCGATGTTTTTCTGACCTCTGGTTTATCTGGAGACGCCGCTGCTGCTTTGGGGGTTAGGGCTGGGGGGGGTGGTGGTTCTTGCACGGTGACCCAGTTTAGGGTCCAGTAGCGTCACATACAGTTATTTGGAGATTCATTTAGCGAAGATTCAGGAGAGTGGGATCCCCAAAATGAGGGTTTGCGAAGGACTGCGCATGCCTACCAATGTCCCCAGCCTCTGGTTGTACTGAAAAACAGAGTATCTATTCCTTAAAAAAAGTTATGTACAGGGAAATAGCGTGTGCATGGCTCTGGGGCATCCTTGACAAAAACCGAATGCCAAGGATGCTCGGAAGAGATCCAGAATTTGAAGGAACTTTCACATTCATTTACCGAAACACGCATCCCTGCGTGTTTTGAATATCTCCCCTCCAGCGGTCGGCCGGCCGTCTCCTCGAACGGCAGCGCGAAACCTCGCGTATGCCGCACGCGTCGGGCTTGATTGGCCTCCGTGGGAGGACGCCTCCGTGACGGCGCCGTCCTCGGGCCTGTCTGCGCTCGTCATCGTCAGCGTGGGTCAGACGGCGGGCCCCAGCCTCAGAAATGTATCACAGCGGCAGACAGGCTGTGTGTAACTAAGGCGGGGGGTTTATTTCAGTTTCTCGTTAAAAAACACGATTATTTTAAGAACATCATCTTTATAAAGCACACGTCTATGGAAAACTGACTTGCAGTTCGGATTTACTGTCTGTCACTTATCGACATGATTTTTCTCACTGAAGTCCACAGTCTGTTGAATTTAATATGCTTTTCTTGTCCCTTTAAATCATGGTCTATGCTATAGGACTCCTCAGGATTTGATTGGTCTCGTTCTGTCCTATCCCTCTCTTTCTCCTCTTTCTTTTTCCTCTCTTTCCTCCTCTCTCTTTCCGCCTCCTCTCTCTCTCTGTTTGCTCCTCACTCTCTCACACTCTCTCTCTCTCTCCCCCTCCCTCCTACCCACCCCCCAACAGCTCTGTGAGCTCCTGTCCATGCAGGAGGACACCATCCGCAGAGAGTACTGGCGCTACGTTGGCTGTTCCATGCAGAGCAAGTATGGCGCCAGAGTGGAGGCGGGAGAGCCGTCCCCGGCCGAACCCAAGGAGAAGGCCGAAGACGACTAAAAGGGGGTGGGGTACAGCCCCGACCCCCCCCCCCCCCAAACCCCCGGGCCACCTGCCCTACTGTCACAGTGGGAAATCAATGAGGGCCTTCAGTGAGGCTAAAGATTTTAAACTGGCAGCAGTCTAGTTACCACATTGGTATTACTACCTATCCTGAAGAAGGGGGGGGGGTCAAAATACTTAAGTCAAAGAAGCTTCATATGTCTTTAGGCAGGGGGTGTTGAACGCATCCATCATTTGACTTATCTGCTTATCAGAAGTTACAAAAACCGTAAGTCGAAGTCTGAAGTTGCGTGCGGTTCAGGGAAGGGGTCCACATGCTCACGTGTGTGATTTGGCAACCCGGTGTCAGTTTGATTACAGCACTTAACCTTGAAGCGGAGAATTCCTGTTGTGAGGGCATCTAAGAACGTCTTGTTAAAGAAAGGGGAACAGTGGCTCTAACCGTTGACTAAAATGAGCCAAAACATTGTATAACTGAACTGCATTGCTTAGACTGTGATGTCTTTTGTACGCTAGAAATAATTATAATTGTTCCAAAAAAAAAAAACCTAATCTTGTATTTTTTCCCCTGTTGGTGTTTTTGGGGTGACATATAGGACCATGTCAGATACATCTAATTAGAGCGGTGTCAATCCCATTATGATTGTCAAAGCATAATGGCTTAGACTGGGATTAAAAAGGGTAAATTTTGCCTTCCCACAAACCCATTGACACACTGGGAATATGCGCGCTATGTCATGGGGGTAATCAAACCAGCCAATGCGTCCCCTGGACCCCTTTAAGTGGATGGAGCCCTCACCCCCCCCCCCCCCCCCTTCCGTGCTCAACCCAAAGTCATGCTCTTGCATTTTGCCAGATTGCCAGTTCAGCCCTGTGTTAGACACAAAGCCATAGAGGTACGCAGGTTCTAGTAGCCGTACTGGATGGCAAAATTATTGTTTTAAAATCAAAACCTTGTCTGATTTCAGATGTAGCTTATTTCTATAATGCTAAGATGAAATCATATTACATGCATATATGTGTACACGCACACGCACACGCATGTGGGGACTCCCAAATCGATTTCTAACCCCACTCTGAATCTAGGAATTTAACTTGTGAGGTTAAAAGCTTTATAGCAAGAAGCTTTTCAAATGCTAATAGTCCCTGTTTTGAACACCATTACAGGAGCACCTGATTCTTTTCACTTAAGAAGGTTTAAAGGACCACAATTGAATGTAAATAACCTGTGTATGCAGTTATTGCAGAAGGATTATGTGAAGCATCTCAAAAGAGCTGATTACAGTAATTTCATTAGAAGCCTTAAGGGTTACAGCATTCAACAGTCTTTTTTTTTTTTTTGATTCTCTGGACTAATTATGCTAACAGAAAACAGAGGATCAGGCTACAGCAAACTGTTGGGAAGATGCCAGTGTTGGAATAAGTGGTGAGTCAACACTTCACACTCCAAAACACAACCTCCGCTCCTCTGCATGGGGGTTAGTGGGTGGGGCCCGGCACTCCAGCTCTCTGCATTCACATCTGCTTCTGCACGTCTGCAGGGGTGGATTATCTACTGCGTTGTCTCTGCATCTCCTCAGATGACCGCAGCATTTCACCTGCTATTTGAGCAGGGTCGGGTGTTTGAAATTGACCCCTCCCCCAGGTCCAAAAGCACCTCCGTTTACAATGCCATCTTTCCTTCGTGGTTTAGAATTCACTCAGAATCTTATACAGAATCCTCCCCCGTCGGGGGTCTTGTTTCGGAAAGCAGGATTTGTTAGACAGATAACCTGTTGGGTTTAAGGTACCCCAGATTAAATATATTTTATCTTCATCCACTTACATTTAGCGCAGGCTTCCTTAAATCTGACGAGTTTTCCAGCAAAGCAGGAAATCCTGCTTTTTGAAACGGGTTCAGCTGAGAAACAGATCCTTAACCATCCTGTTGCACCTCAGCTCATCTACACCAACTAGCAAGATTTTCTCAGGGCTTATTTCTGACCCTCCATATTACCAAAACAAACAGATGGTGAACATGAAGACTGAACATGTTAATTTTCGGCTGTTTCTCAGCGGTGCTGCGTGTGACTTTGTGCGGTTTGTTCCTTTAGAGACGTGGCCCCAGAGAAGGGTGAATCCTCGTTGCTCCAGTTTCCTAGGAGATGTTGAAATCTGCCATGGTGTTTTGCTGGCGTGCACGGTTAGCTGGTCGTGCGCTAAATGGGCCGGGTGTGGGGAAGGGACGTCGACCGGCGCCGTGCTAATGGACTGCCTGCTTTCGCGCGCCGAATCGACCACGGCAGTCCGCCTCCAGCACCAGTTGCAGAGCCTGGGAGCATCAGACCATCTGCCAGTCAAAGGGTGGCAGGTCTACCCAATTACTGTCATACCATGGAGACCGGTAATGAAAATCAACATTAAAGTTTGTTGCATACAACACAGACGTTTTGGAAAATCACCTCAGCCTGTTATTAAATTCTGCACCCACATGAAAATCCTATAAAAACCAAGTAATAGTATGTAACTTAAATATTTCCTTTTCTCATTTGATGAAGGACATAAAATCTGGATGTTCTGTAATGTGTTACTCAGAATCAGTCTACAGATTTTAGATTAGGGCTTTATGGTCTTCCTGTCAAGATCAATATTAATCTAGAAGGGAAAACATCATGCTGAATGGCCTGGAGATTATTGTAGACATTCCATCTTCTCATTTTAAGGGTTTTATTACCATAATTTCAGCCAGGTAAGCTTGAGTTGCGTAATGAATTAAAGATAGTGAATGGGATTTTTTTTTTTTTGCATCAAAGGGTTTTTTTTTTTGCAGTTAATACTTTCCTGCAAATGGAATGAAGTACAGGTGCTGTGGTGCCCATTTAGGATGCATCACCCAGGCTAATTAAGAGCTTCCTCCCATAGCAACTACTGCTAAGAGACAAGTAACCACGTCAGTCATGGAGGAGCACAGAGAGAGTGGGAACTGGATCTCGGATGCCTGTGCACAGTGAAATTATGCTTCACCAGGCTGCTTGACAATATCTATAGAGATCATGTTGGAGTCAGCGGTATTTTATTTGACTGGCATCCTGTCCAGGGTATACACCTGCTCTGTGCCCCGTGCTACTTGGAATATAACAACAGTGTTAGACATAACAATAGAATAGAATCCATCCATCCTGTATACTTGCTGGTACTATACAGGATCGTGGGGGTCCAGAGTCTATCCAGGAAGCTACGGGCACAAGGCAGGGAATAACCCAGGAAGGCGTGCCAACCCATCACAGGGCACACAGTCACGCACACACAGAATAATGGAACTTTTTTTATTTTTAAATGGTGCAACAATTACTGTGTTGCGTAAAAGGGGTCAAATGTACACACACACACACAATCACGATATATAAACGTACAGTAACACTTTACTCGAGGGGCCACAAATAATATTGTACTAAACCCTAAAAGTTTTAATTAACCAGAATATAAGTGCTAGTTTCATACTGATCCCATGTTTGTCCATTATTAATCATAACTATTCATGTATTTCATGCAGGTACTACATTTGTTCATGATTAGTAATTGAGCAGCAACTCAGCTCCTAAGTTACTAGTACCTGTATAAGTAAAGTGTTACCCAAAGATACATAGAGAGTACACATATATCAGGAGTTTAGCAGGGCGCAGGGCTGAAATGAAATGGCTAAGGAGCCCTTAAGTGTAGTACAGATGGGTGTAGCTTCTTAAGGGAGCCTTTAAGTGTAATACGGATTGGTGTAGCTTCTTAAGGGTGCTCAGCCTCCACCACATCCTTGCAGTATTAAACAGCTGAATTTTCAGGAAAATAATCACAACTTTTATTGATCCCCGTGGGGAAGTTCCTTTGTTGGGGAAATTCTTCTTTTTACACCTCCCTCAACTTGCTCTTTGTAGAACAAGTTGTCCACAAAGGGCTGCCACCTGTTGGGGCGCCCAGGGAGCTGGGGGTCTTGCTCAAGGACCCGCAGACATGCTGAGGCTGGGTTTGAACCTGCAACCTTGTGATTATGGTACACAGGCTTAGCCCACTGAGCCACATGCTGCCCCAAATGATCTACTACTTGTACAAGTACTAGTTGGGACTCCAAGTAACAAGTCAGACTAGCTGTCTGTGTCCTGGAGCTCTACTCAGCACAGTGTACAGCTTAGTATAGCAGATCTTCGTGTCAAAGGGCGGGAGAATCAGCGACGGGCTGATCTTAGCGTCTGGATCCGGCCCAGCTCTCCATTAGAAGGCATGGGATTCTGGCGGAACGGGCCCAGACGCCACTCCGAGCTATCTCCTCATACTCAGCATGTCCGGGAAGTCCGTCCGGCGTCTGCCGCGCTCGGGATGCCTCTCTCTGTACGCGTTATCGAATTTCCACGGCCTGGAGTGGATGGCTGGCCCGTGGCAGAAATTCAATACAGAGTGGGGGGTGGGGGGTGGGGCAAGGGGGCGGTCATCATCTGCCCTCCAATCCTGAAATACGTACAGATCAAAAGATGCGGTTTGCAGATTTCTACACCCACAAATAGGAGATGAGTGCAGATTTAAAGGCTTGGCTTAAAGTATCAACATCCCGACGGGGGCCAGAGCTGATGCACTGAAATCGGCACTGGAAAGGGCCAGACTCTCGCAGCCACTCACCGCATGTATTTTTAATGAAACAAAACTGAGAACTCGTACCCACCCACCCCCACCCACGCCCTTAGTAAGGCAATAAAGCAGGCAGCTCCAGGTGTGTCACTGGGAATACTAGTAAGTGGAATTCTTAAAATAAGCCCAGGGGCAGAGTCTTGCAGAGAGATGATGCATAGCTATACGTAATGTGGTGTTCGTGAGTCGTCCACACTGATTGGTTAGAGCACTCCCTGAAGAGTAACAGGCCAGCAGGGCTTCTGCTCCTTCATGAATCCCCAAAACAAGAGAAGACTTTAAACTACACAATGTTTCGTAAAGCATATTCAGACAGCGACTACTCACCTCAAACGAAACCTTTCCGGTTCTATAATTATACCGTTATTTAGCACTAACTGGAAGCGATGCTGTAGATCAATTCTTCTAAATGAAAAGAGTGGGGAAAAAGGGGGGGGGGGGGGGAACAGTCTTAACGTCTCATCAATCCTGTGCACCTGAGCGTGGTCTCATTAACTCAAGCGTTCTCAGGTGCATAAATCTGTAACCAGCTAATTGGATTGTTACTGGCCATGACAGGGTACTGGAACGATCCAGGATCTTCTACTCTGTGACATTAACATGGTTCTCTTCAAGCCAGAGAAATTCAAAGGCACGCTATTGATTAAGAAAGGCTTTCCTGCCGCGCAGTTTGCTCCTTTCCGTGTCAAAAAAGTATGTTTTTTCTTTCGCTCAAAAATCACCACATGTAAGCGGAGCTGTCAGGCGTCAGATCCAGCCAAGAGCGGCACTGCCGAGCAGCGATGGAAATACCAGCGACGAACGTAACAGAACCGCGAGCCCCCACCATTCAGACACTGAAGTCTGCTCAAAATTAACCAGAGGCTTGTTTAAGACTTTGCACTGCAAACAACATAAAATCAACACAGAAGGTATGGGTCAGCTGCCTGATTAACTGGATCTCTTCGGTATCTGTGAGGAATACTCACAGTGGCAGAAGTACGTACGGATGCTCTGGGTATTACGGGTCCTAATTTTGAAGTTTTGGTACCTGTGCAGGAGCAGTATGGTGGGTGGTTCACACTGCTGCCTCGCACCCCTGGGACCAGGGCTTAAAAACTCTGTTGTGGCTCTGTGTGTGTGGAGTTCGCATGTTCTCTCTGTGTCATCATGGGGTTTCTTCTGGGTACTCTGCCCCCCAGTTCAAAAACATGCTGTTAACTGGAGTTATCAAATCGCTGTAGGTGTGAGTGTTCCCCGCGATGGGTTCGCGTCCCATTCTGCCTCGTGCCTGTAGGCTTCAGACCCCACATGACCCTGAACAGGACAAGCGCTTCGGAAAATGGATGGATGCCTACTAGTGCAAAGCATTTTATAATTGGAAAAAAAAAAAAAAACACATTTAAATATTTTAATGTGAGATGAAAAAATTAAAAGTCCCAGCATTTCAAAATAAGTTTATTTTATGAGCTGAAATAAATGAAGCACTGGTGGTTTTAATAGTGATATGTTCCAAGTGTTACTGACCGTGAGTATACGGATCGATTTATGACCCAAGCAATGCAGAGGTATTTCCATTACCCCTGGGATGGTATTCGTCTGTTACCTTTCTTTAATGTCTTTGAGATGATGTGCGGTTTTCTGAGAAGCAGAACATGGCCCCCTCGTGTATCTGCACTACAGAGAGAGTTTATTTCCATTCTTCAGTGTCCTCCAGGTGACACCTATGTGCCAGTGCTTGGCCTGCAAATATCAGTGAGGGGAAGCCTGGCACTGTAGTGACAGTGCTTGACGATGACAGCGGTGTCTCGGTCTGCAGCCACAAGAGGGCGCCACATGGAACTGAATTTAGTTGGGGAAAATGAGCCATGGTGCTTGGGGATTTATAATTAAGGCCAATAAAATAAGCAGTGGGAAGTGAGTTACAGCAGTGGGTGACTGATACTTAAACTTCCCTTAGGAAACTAGTCAGACATAGCAAAGGGGGTAAAAGCCACGGTGATGCCATTTCTGTAATGTGCCAGCTGTTCATACAGTTGTTTAGTCTGTTTTGTAATGTCGATGTCCTAATGGGGCGACAAAGCTTTGCCTCACTGAATAGACATGAGTCCCAACAGCAGACTACAACCAAAATAATGCAGTTCTCTCCACTGGAATTTAGGGTTGCATGATATCAGATTGCAATTTCCTCGTGATTACATGCCGCATCTACAATAATCGCCAGGGCTGTAGATGGACGGGTGAAAACATTTGTCCGGATGCCAGTTTTTTGGTTCTATAAACCTTTGATTTAGTAAAGCATATTAGTAGTATGTGTAAAATATTAATGAGAGCCATATTATGGGACCCATGACTTAATCTGTATAAATCTGCCGTATTCTTATGCTTCGGTTAGTTAAGCAAGATAGATGCTACTGCTTTGGTTAAATCTCGTAAGCGATATGCACTGAAGTGGTGGTGAAGAAAGGGACAGCTCAACTGCCACAACATCTACTGAAAGAGGAGATATCGCGGAAAAACAAAGCAAAAAGATGTTGGTGGTGTGGGGGCACTTTTGCAGTCCCACACGGACTTTAACGGAAGGATAACCCGAATGTATACAGAGTACTAATATTTTAGGCATACTACTAATATGCTTACTAAATTGTGGGTGCGAGTAAATGTCCATATAGTACTGAAAAGCCGGCGTCTGGCCGAATGTATCGCACATCATGAGATGCCCTGGTGATTACTGTGCATGTGGTGAATAATCGCGAACAAATCACGGCGTGATATAGTGCAGCCTGACTAGAATTCCAGTACTCCGACCACGGCCCTCTCCACCTCCAGTTACCTGAAGCTAACCTGTCACATCCTGTGACCTGCTGTCTGAACACTTCGTTCCTGTTCTCCCTGGGGCGCGATGTCCACAAACCTAGCCGCTAATTCATGGGTTTGATTCACTTCTGGACAGACTACAAGTGCTCTGGAGACTGGAAGATGGATGGAACCTGACACTTGTCTCAGTGTAATAACAGATGTGAGTATGTACTCTGTGACAGCAAATGCATTCGTCAGTATTCTCGTCTTTAATCTGGGTGTAGCTGGGTGTCACGTCAGATATTGTGTGTTTGCGGATGGTGACAACCGTAGGGTCTGAGATGATAAAAGCCATCCCGTGGGACACAGGTGACACAGGCTGCGTCACTCTACGGTCAGCCGACGTTCCCTTCGCCTCGGGCAGCGCTCTGAGTCACGGTAAGCCGCTGTGACAGGGGAACAGATATCTTTTCTGTTGGTGCGATGAGAGCATCAGGGTCCAGCTCAAGATCAATCTTTGCCCAGTAATGGAGAGAGAACGACAGCCCCGATTCGAATTGGACCTTGCTCCTGACAGGTCATGTGATAGGACGCTTTTCAGGGAATCTCTGTCACGTGGCCTTGATCTGCCCTGCATATCAATCAGCTACGACACAGAGCCCGTCTGCCAGCTTCCGGAAAGCCCTGATGGTTTGAGTCGCACCTTTGGCATTTTCCAATCAGTCCATATCGCAATGACTGCTGCACATTTCTCAGCTGAGGGTCGGGCTGTGAACCACGTTTTCAAGATCCAAGCAGATGAAACACCGCATCCCTCCCTTACAGCCTGACTGCAAACTTTAGCTTTCCAAGCAATGAGTAAAAACATAGCGGGAGACGAATGTAAGAAAAGCATCATCGTTCTAAAAAAGTAATGTGTATCAGTTTGGCTAAAAGTGTCTAAAAAATAAATAAAACAAAAATATATTATTATTATCAACAACAGCAATGATAATAATGATGTTGGCCTTATTGAACTTATCACACTTTAAATTACGTTCTCTTTCTGCTAGTCATGCCCAGGGAAAAATAAACAACAAATATAAATTTAAATTTCCCAGGCAGCTCTTGACTGATGTATGTAATCTGTTCCACAAACTCTTGCGTAAGTCAAATTTTATGTAAGTCAGATTTACCTCACACCATTCAAGGCACCATACAGGGGCATAAAACACACAAGCCAAAAATTTACTAGCAATGCATACCAAAGAGCATGCACTAAATAACTGCAGACAAATAAACTCTAAATAAATTTATAGCACGTCTTTCGCATTAGCATTCCTGTGAAGTCTGCGTATAGTACTGCGCAAAAGTACAGTAATAGGCAGCCAAAGAAAATGAAGTTAAAATGATCTTGATGTTGGTGCAAAACTATGCTATTGTATCTTTCGAAGTTTGTTAGTTTGGCCGCTTCGAAACTTCTGCTAAACCCACCCCAATATTTGCAGCAATCGTCCAACACACTGATGTACTTCTTGGCACCTCATGCAGCTAATCGATATGTCATTGACTTTTTTTTTGACTAATTAAATTAATTGATTAAGTGAGCTGGTGGTAAGATTTAACAAAATGACTGGGGTGCCCCTGAGGAGAGGTTTGGGAACTGAAGCGGTGTTCATCTAGCCATCCAACTAAATGATGGCAACTTTCTGGAGAACAGAAGAAATTCTTACCAGAATTTATCGTGTTACTCTTAATTTTTATGTACAACAGTGCTACATTGCATTTATTGTTCTGTGCATAGGTGCACTTACTACCCGGATAAATAGCTATAGACATTTCTTTTCAAAGTGCTGTATCACAGGTTTTTTGTTGTTTTGCATCAGTCAGAATTACATACGCTGCTTTTACGTAAATTGAGAGGCACATGTATTCTCATGCCCTTATTTGCAAATAAAGCCAAGTAATTAATCTTTTGGTTTTATTTAACTGAGAGTAAGGTAATACCGGAGAGGAAAGAGCAAGGTGTTTGAAACCAACCCCTGTTATTCTCATAAACTTTACAAAGGCAGCCTCTTGCAGCTTCTTTAAACTTCAGTGAGATGACGGTTGCTTAGCGACCCCGAAGCGAGGCTCACTTGATGTGTCCCTCATTAGTGCGGCGTGACAGAGCTGGAGAATGACTTTTCGGGACGCGTACACGGCTCACTCTTCACCTTGTCATGACACAGGTAAACCTTCATCAAACAGCGGACTCAGTCGGGGGGCCAGAGATGAGACGCCTTCTCGCCTTATTAAACTCTGCATTCGCCGATTCGGGATGTAAGTGCTCTTACGGTGTGCGATTGCCCAAGGATTAGGAAAGCAAAAGGTGTGTGTGTGTACTTATGGAAGTAGAAGTGACTGGTGCCATTGGAAATCAGACCAAATCCATTTATGCTCTTATGTCTCATGGTGTATGGTGAAAAGAAAATCTTTTAATAACTGTAAAAGCCCTGTATTAATCACAAATATGAGCTGTTGTGTTGCTGAATGTGTGGCTCAGGGGGCTAAGCCTCTGCTCTTGTGATTGGAAGGCTGCCGGTTCAAGCCCACCCTAGGTATGTCTTTGGGTCCTTGAGCAAGGCCCTTAACCACAGGGTGCTGCTATGGGTGCCTGCCCTTGGCTGCCAAGCTCGCTCTCACCTGGGAGCACGATGGCAATATTGAAGACGAAAAGAAAATTTCCCTGTGGGGATCAGTAAAGGGTGTCATTATTACTGTACATGCGCCCCAGCATTGCGGTATGTTCCTGCCTTTCTTTATCGTACTGCAGATGATATCAGCACGAACAATCGTTACCTCTGAATTCTAAACCCCACAGAGGGTGGGATTATTTAACATTGTCAGTCACTGACGGGTTTAACCCACTTTCCTGTTAAGTTCTCTCACGGTTCTCACCGAGTTAAACCATGCAGTGATGGAGGACAGGACGATTTCAGCTGCCATCTTCACTTTCAAAGGCTCCTCTTTGTCACTGACCAGTGTGTGGTGAAGACACGTCGCTGGCATCTGTCGGCACACAGGCCGGATCCAGACGGCCGCTGGGGTAGCAGCACTCGAGCCTTGCGGTTGGATAATCAGGGCTTCACAGGTGTGCTACGTCCCAGAGCTATACATCAACAGGAAGTCCACCCACCACCACGATGGGAGACACCTTCAACAGCAGGCAGCGTTAGAAGTAATTCTCATCATTTCGTTTTTTGCACCTCTGGGTATTAAGTATACTGAAAACAACCTGCTCTCCGCCAATTAAAGTCGCAGAACAATGGAGACGTAGCCGTAAACAAGCATCTTCTGAAGGCTACACCGCTAACAGGAAATGGCGCATAGCGAGCTTCTCAAAGCAGGCAGCCAACCCAGTCACTAAACAGGAATTAATTAAAAGGGAATAAATTACAGCGCTGTTATCCCCGGATGCTGCCCTGCCTAAACACACCTAAAGTGATCACACACGCTTTTATGACATTCTCTACTGACTGCGGCCTTAATATTAAAAACTCAGCAGCCCAATTCTAGCAATGTCTGTATCTACGCAACAAGTGTAGGTTCCTCCTGTCCAGCTCTTATCGAGGGTACACAACCTGCTCTCACACCCGGGGTTTCAGAGTATCGTTTGCTCTGCAAATTGGTTTGCCGGTCCAGTAAATAAATTAGAATGAGGGAACACGCCGGTGGTCTTGACTGATATCAGCCTGCCTCTGTTGTTGACTGACTGGAGTAAAATAGAGAATTAACAGAGAAATCTCCACTTATGTGCTCTGGTTGGGGTTCTGAACCTGTCTGGACTTCCCAGCAGACTGTCCGTGCATAAGATGGATGGCTCATTTAAAAAAATAACAAACAAAAAAACTTCTAACCAAGGATGAACCTGTATATGGCTATGAGCTGATTTGTACCCTCGTATCTGCTGTACCACCTGCTCGGATGTCTATGTGCATCTACCGTTAAATAAGCACCGTGCCACCCACCGGCATGTGTTGATATGTATTTTTGCCCTCATGCTAATTTGAGCATCTCTTAATTCTTCTGCTCGTCCTAGTGCAGCGTCTATCTGTCGAAGGCAGCGATGAGGGCAGAGAGCATGTTCCTCCACACGCCCATGTCCAGCTGTCAGCCAGGCGAGGCTGGGCAGCATGGTGAAGGTTACAGGGTTTGTTTGTAAATCCAGGGAACCAACATTTCACAGGAAGCTGCAGAGCTCCTGATCTTGTCCAGCTGATGGCCCCTTCTGGGTACGGAACACCACCGTGACCAGCTGGTGATCTGAAATGTTTACAGAACACCTGATCGTGAGCAGCTGGTGACCAGAAACGGTTATAGACCCTCTGATCATGACCAGCAGGTGACTGTAAGTGGTTCCGGAACGTCTGTGGCCGCAGTTCTGACTCAAACCGGACCGTGCTTTTTTGCTCCGAGATGCCAGCCTTGCATTTTAAACACCTGCTCTGTCGCAAATTTCGTACCCGCCGACCACATCCGTCTATGGCCATGGTCGCTTGACGGCGAGCTGCACGGACGTGACACGTCCTGGAAGACGCCAGAAATCACTGAAAATTATCTTCGTGAGTCTCCCTGCTCGCCTCAACACAATATGGAACGAAGCTCTGCAAAGGAGACACTAGGGGGCCCTGCGTCTCCCATCCCCGACCACTCAAGCTGTTAATATCCAGCATGGTTAAATGACCTTATGTGTATTATCCGTAATATCAAAGGCAATTAAACGAATATTAACCTTGCGCTTTTTTTTTTTTTATTGAGCAGTGTGTATTGGCGGACTGATAAATCTATTGCTGCAAGGTGAAGACGATTATGGCAGAGTGGGTGTGAAAGAAGATAATCAGAAACGGATTAGCAGCCACCCCTCCAGAAGTGCTGGATCTAACTTTGCTTCCAAATCCTATGGCTCCCTATCAGAAGCGCAGCAATTCCGCCCCCCCTCTTTGCAGGGAGACTCATGCGGAAGGCGTATTTGTAGATCACACACCAGTCGACTTCCTTTGTTCGCCAACATTGGGGACTGAACATACAGGCCAGTGACAGAGTAGAGTCCACCGTTACCAGAGAACATGTAATCAGCACTCCATCCCAGCAAAGCGACAGAGGGAACCGGCGAGAAGCTGTCAGAGCTCTGAAATGCGGACAGTCTTGTATTGTTAATGTAGCCGCTCCTTGCGTGTGGGGATCCATGTTGTTGACTGCTTGGTGTACCCCTGTTCCTCTGTGCTTGGCTACAATCCTATTTTGGGAGCACGCTGGTGCCGTGATTTATATATGCACCGAGCAATATGACTGACTTTAGCTGTGCTCTTAACAGGAAGAAAGTTTCTTTTGCACTCTGCCACCATGGCAACCCATCTTAGATTCGAAAAGAAAAAAAAAAAAGCAGACATCTTCATATCTTGTTCCTCTTTATTGTTCCCACCCTAACCACCGACACACATTGTGTCGGGTCGAAGGCACTTTGCAGTCTGTGTTCTGAGGTCGCAGACAGCTCAGGCTAGACCACAAGGCTACATATGCTGGCAGCTTAAGTGGCAATATAATTAATGGGACATCGGTTTTTTGCCCGAGTTCAATTTACAGAAAGCCTTGCAGGAAACATTAACGGGAACTGTCACCGTTCTCTCAGCCGAACATCCATCCATCAGTTTATTCCCCATAATCGCTTATCCAAAGCAGAAAGACAGCAAGCTTGACGCTTATCCCAAGACAAACTATGGATGTCAGTCCGTCACAGGGCACACGCACAGTAAGTGCAACCGAGTGGTGCCATTTGACAGTCTATGAATGGAATGAAAGTAACCAGAAGGAGATACGTGCAATCCACACCCTGAACCATGAAGATGCGAGGGCATGATGTCACCAAATCAGCCACTGTGCTTCCATTCGCTGCGTTTATCAGACAAAATAGATCTGGATAAAAAATGCAGGATATAATGGAAGGCTGAGGATATTTTTGGTCTGAACAGTCTGGAGAAAACAGCTGGAGAGCATAATAAGAAATGACCACATGGTCAAAGTATTGAAAAGATCTGGACGATGTAAGTGTGCGTGGGATCGTGAAATGAGTAAGGCAGAAGATTTTAAAAACTCACAAAGAGAAAGAGAAAAATGCCAGTGTGGGCAAAGCACAGAATCCCATTTCAGAGAGGCACATGAAGAAGCCGTGGGTCACGCAAAGGACAATACCCTGCCATTCTAAAGTAGCTCAGTTGGGTCTGTTGCTGATAGCTTTTGATGTGACGTTTGGGGCTTTGCAGCTGAAATCTATCAACTGTACAAGCGCTCCAACGTTGATGGCTCCTGCTGGACCTGTGTCATGGACGGCATGAGGTGTTTGCATTGTGAAAGCAGATGGAAGAACATCTCTGATCTCCAGCCTGCTCATGACTTCCTCTTTACCAGCTGTCTCTGGGAACAAACATCTGCCTGGAACGTTGTGGACCAATGAAAGGCTGAATTAGGTTATTTAAGTTGATCAAACCCAAGGGCTGGGGTAAGACACACACACACACACACACACACACACACACACACACACATGTTTGTATTCATATCTTTGTCATGGCTGGTTTTTATCACATTGTGGGTACATTTGGTCCCCATGATGTAATACATACATAACACAAAGACACACACACACACACACAATTTTTGTTTACAACCCACCCCAACCCTCTCGATATCCCAGTGACAGAGGTCGGTATAACAACAGTGTGAGGAATGTCCTGAGAATGTGGTTCGTATCATTGGATAAGGATCAAAGAAGGTCTGCTAGAGACGATTTGACTGCAGGACGATTGAGACGTCACACTGCAGGCACTAACAAGTCATTCTGACATGAGGATCAGCAGCTAATTGCCGCGATTATTTGCTCAGTAGGGATAATTGTTAGTTCCACTTGCGGAAACTTGGTGCTTCATGCATTTAGGGGGGTATTATTGAAACGAAATGCCTCAGTTTGTCGTCATACAACTGTCTCCAGAAAGGAAACATTCTTCCTTCTCATGAGTAGCTTTAGCCACAGCTGCTATCAATCTGGACCATTTGTCTGCTTAAATGACCTACTATACATCTGGCAGAGACTGTAGATGACCCAGTGTCATTAGTGGCCAGGGGTTCATGTTAAAACTGTCAATCGTGCAAGAGGAAAGTTGGGTCATGCATGTAGCTCTTGGCTTCAGTACTTCAGAGTTCTGAGGAACACCAGGGGCTGTACTGACTGACACGACAGCACAGTCCCGGACACGGCTGATGTGTTGACATCAGATAATGATGAGCAAGAGGCACTGCGCCACGTGTCGCAATTTAAAATGCACGGACGCCGCCAGCTGCTTGTTGGACACATGAACGAAACCAGGGTCGCTGCATGCCATGTGTCAATTTGTACCCGTCTGTACATCTGAATTATTTCAGGTTCAGATTCAATTTGCACTCAACAAGTACAACTCTGCAGGGAATACTCTACAGGTGAAGTACTCTGCTCAGTGCTAGAACTGGAGCACTCTGTTGCATACGTCAACCTCCAGTCATTTTTTTTTACCTAGATCTGTTACTCTACAATTCCTATTCTGTCCTCCTTTTTACACCACAATGGGATCCATCATTATGGCCTGAGGTTTGTCGGACAAAACTCATTCATCCATTCCTTCATTTATTGAGATTAAGGTCATAGGGGGTCTTGGAACCTAAAATTCTGTTAGGGAAGCCATGGTTCCTTCACACCAGTGGTACTGACTATAAATGTTTTATTTATTACACTGTTATGGTGCTTTTCCACTGGCATAGAGGAACCGACACATTTACAGTGCGGTTCCAGCTTGCTTCGGTTTTCCACTGCAGAAGGGTGGGCTCGGAAAAGGCGTTGTCAGGTATGGAGAGCAACAATGACGGAAAACTGAAAATAAGCTAATTTACTGTTGGTCACGCTCTTGGCCCTGCTAGTAAACAGGGCTACGTCAGTGTGAATGCAGTTCAGGTGCGGCCCGCATACTTCACAATGGAAAACCCTCAGTTCACAGTATCAGTCACGTATGGCTTGGTTCTTGGTGGCAGTGGAAAAGCGCCGTAAGTTTTAGGACTAATCCCCAGTGGCACAGTGACTCTGTGGGCTGCACTGTCGCTTTCCACCGCTTGGGGTTGAATCCCGCTTTTGCTCTACGTGTGATGTTTGTATATTCTCCCCAGGGTGATTTGGTGTCTCTAATTTGCCAGTAAGGTGTGACTGTGTTCATGATCTTGGCATCCTATCCAGGGTCTAACCAAACCTTGTGCTTTCTGAAATAGGCTCCATGGCTGCTGTCTCGGTTAAAAGTTGGATGGATTACTTGGTCCATTAACGAAAGACAATCGCTTTCAACAATATGCCACTTTGTTCACCTGTATCTATAGGATAAAACCCTTTATTAGACAATCCCATACAGTCTCATTTTCAGATATAATTATTCTTATACAGATTTAAACAGGGAGCACCATGTGTAAAATGTAACTGCTCTGAATGTAGGCATCTGTACGCTGAGTTTCTCACAAGCATGAAGCCCAAGTAGGTGTGTAAGAATAAAACACACATGAGATAGAGAGGATACACTGATGAGCCGTAATGCACCGTTTTTCATCAGCCGACACAGGCAGATACTGGCACTTAGAAGTGCAATGAAGGCAATGTTTGGTACAAATCAAGTCCAGGCATCTAAGCAAAAGCCTAGGCTTCGGACTTTGAAATGCTCCTGATCTGCTTCCAACAAACCCTTGGGCGTCACTCTTCGCCAGGCACAAAAGCAATCCCCAAAATAGGATACTCGTTCATTTCAAAAAGCAGTAGCACGGGATGAATCATCCGCACATCAGAAGCGCTAGCGGAGATATACAGGACGTGGACGCTGCCGCGCCGCTGGGAGACCGCGGCCACCAGACGCACGACCGCTCGCACGATATAAAACGGACTTATAGCAGCCGACTGGGGGGCTTCGACCCCACACTCAGATCACCGGCAATAATGATCCCCAAAAATGCAGCGCCGTTCATTCGATCTTTGTACTCCTGTAATTTAAGGAGTCCATCGATCTTCTAACCGCTTGACCCCGGTTTGGGTTGCGGGGGGGAGGGGGGGGGGGGGAGTTAACGAGGCAAAGTGGTATTTTGCCCCAGGGTTCATCTTAGACGGAAAACTTAGAAATGGCCCTGACAATACGAACCAGACTTATTTGTTCAAAACACACACCCGTACCACAGTTGATTACAAAACGTAAAGTCTATCATCAAAAAGTGCCTGACTGCATTAATGTGCATAAAAAGACGGATTTATTTTAATTACTGACCTCACACATTTGGTGTAGTTAACTATTCATAAGTATTTTAATACACTTACATCTAACAATATAGCAAACGCCAAAACTGCAAAAATGGGGGCTGATCTATGTGCCACAGACATTTGTGAGCCTGTAAAACTACAGTAGTTAAAAATGTTCAGAGTACACTAACTGTACTCTACATTTCATTGACCATATAAACTGCCTGTTCTCCATTCTGCTCCACCCTCACGAATGGACCAGTAACGTAGCATCACTGAAGAGCTCATCTCATTCGATTATGAGCTGAAGAGATACCCAATTCACTGTTTATAACAGAGGCGTCCACTAAAATACCATCTGACGCCTGGCATCCGGGCGGCATAAATTATGAAAATCCTTATTGATTACCTTAAAAGGTATATAGAATATACTGATTACAAATACCTTTAAGTGCTCAAGAGCTAAGCTCAGTGTAATTTGCATTATTTAATCACGCTTGTCTATTTTAAGTAAGTATCGATCCACAAGCCTATAAAAAATAGCCGAGTAAGACCCAAGTTAGCAAATAAGCTAGAAATACAGAAAAAGTAAAAACTATAACAAAAGCCAGCTTTTTTCACTTCCCGTGGCCATTTAAACTAAATATATATATTTAATATAAAGTATACACCACAGATTATATTAATGTAATTAACCCAATCGTCTTTCAGTCTGACAATAATTCTGAATAAATGTTATAATGTTTTCCTAGATATTACAGAAATACAACTCAATCTTAAACATTTATCTCCTTCCTGAATAGTGTAGGAACTTTCCTCTAGCAAGAGACTGCGAACATGAGCATCATCTACCAATCAAGTGTCCATCAAGA
>JAODKE010000120.1:328372-352586 GCA_026779605.1 Mormyrus hasselquistii
TATTTTATTTTTTTTTTTGACTTTGAATAATTCAGTTAACAAGTACACCAATTTTCTCATGCTTTGTGGGGGCATTAATTTGTGTTTTTGCCTGCCTTGCATATTTCTAAAATTAAAACGTAACGGTTGTTCCACAATCATAAAGTTTAATTGACTTTAGAAAAGAATTAGAAGTTAGTTTGAATCGGCAACTTGCATGCAGAAATCAATGGTTTAGCGTTGGTGCAGAATTCGACAAGTTTAAATGCGCGTTTTATAAGTTATTTTACGAGCAGAGAGGCCCTTTTCTGCACCACACAGTTTGCACCGTATGTTACCTCATTGCAAATCAACCCTCTTATTCAGAAAATAGACAATTTTCCTGAAGTCGTTTGCAACCGCCGATATGCATGCTTATATAACAGCGTAGATGGGGGAGTGGAGGTCATGAGGGTAATCGTTACCTTTAGGTTTGATTTCGGGAGTTGGTGCTGCAGAAAGAGCACGCTTTTCCTATCAATAATTAATCCAGTTCTGGAGCAGCGGGAAAGGGGGAGAGAGCGTGCGGCTCATGAGATCCTCGTTTTGAAGAGCGATCATCGGCGAATCATGTCACAACCTGACAGCACTTCGAGAAGGGCTGATGAGGAGGACAAAGGAGGATGAAGGAGGGAGAGGGAACGGGAGAGGTAGAGGAGGAATATAATGAAGTTGAGTGGGAAAGGACTGTGTACCATCGTCTCCAACAGCCTCCTCTTCATCTGTGCCATGAGCTCGGTTGCCGTCGGATTCAAATGCTTCTCGCTGGGCTCCAAAGTAAAAGTGCATTTCCACCTGGGTACGGCGGCCGGGGCTTTTTATTCGGGGATACTTGTCGGGCTGGGGCAGGTACTGCTCGGGTTCGCCCTGCTTTGTTGCAAAGGGAAGCCCGGGATTCGGAATTTCTTCCTTGTGGGTATCCTGGTGTTCATGCTGGGAGTTCTTACTGCCTTCTCCGGTGCCGTGGTGGACGGCGACACCGTGTCGCTGGTGGATCGGAAATATTCCCACTATTGCCTGGAGTCGCTGGAATTAAATCCCATCTGCGCGCAGCTGAAGGATTATCAGAGAAATCTGGTTATATCAACTATCCTTAACACTTTGGAGTGTCTACTAGGTCTTCTGAACCTGGTGATCATTAAGAGGTATCAGGCAGCGCAGTTTTACAGAAGGAGATTAACGCAACGGCAGAGCGTGGGGGCTATCCTGTTCAATGAGGAGCAAGACTTCACCGTGTCGGAAATACAGCCGGTTTCTTACATTAACCTGGGGGTATTTCACGTGTTCGACGAGGCGGGTGTGGAAGTACAATGTGGAGGTCACCCCTCAATCGAGCTCCCGGGGTACTCGCCCATGGATCCAGAACTAAACCAGTCCTATCCATTTTCTTACCCTCTTCCAAACGAACTACCGCCAGCATATGAAGACATTTTTCCCGGAGAAGCGAGTAACAAATAACCACTCAGAGAGAGCGAGAGAGAGAGAGAGAAAAACTTTAGACATGGGATGTAAAACCTGCAGTGACAATCAATCCCCTCCAATCTGGACTAAGTCATGCTATAAAATTGTTGGGACAATTGTGTTACAAGATTTATTCTAGAACTCATTATTAATCATAACCAAAAAAAACAACAAAGCATACATACATTTACATCACTTTTAAAGTGGTTATTAGTTAACCAAAATCTGTCAACCAAACGATCTTATTTCAATGGTAATGAAATAGATCAAGAAACCTAGTCACACGTGGTAAATACTGAAGCGACGTTGTGATCTGCGTTTACACTCTATTCGCATTACATCTCATTGAAGGTTTGTTACTGTATGGTTTACCCTACATAGTGCATCCGTTTAAAATATGAATAAAATGTGTGCTACTCCTTGATGTTACTAAAGCATATACCTGTAAATTCTGCAATAGCATATTAGATTGTCACATTTCTTTTTATCATAGTAGGTAGGTCAAAATGTTTATAGTACCCGTAATACCCGCTGCAAAATGACAAAACAAGAATTAGCAAAATTGCCTTCAGAACTTTTCAACACTCAGAAAGTACAATTAAGTCACTTGAATGATTTAAACAGAAGCACAAAGCGCTGGATTATTTAACAGTACGTTTTTGTTATAAACAAAAGTCGTGACGTTGATATACGCAATGCAAATGAACGGGGCTCCCATCTCAGATAAAAGCTACACCCCCTTTTCTGCACAATATAGCTGGATGGATTTTTGTATCGGTTGAGTATATCCGAGCTGGTTCTGTTTTGTCATCCAACACCCCCAGGATGATGGTGACAGTGTGGGGATTTACTTCATATTGGCAGCTACTTTTTCGCCTCTGTAATATACTGCAAGTGTTTTCGGATTGACGTATAGCGACACTAATATCGAGGACTAAGTTTTTGTTTTTCAATTTAAGACGGAAAAAGGAGCAGGCAAAAGACTCTAAATACAGACATCTAGCGGGCGTGCATTGCATGGATAGTGAAATTATGTTGGAGCTTGATTTACATTTAACATCTGTGCACCATATTTACCTAAATTCTTAATTTAATTATATTATGATTGCCCTGATCAACATATATGTATGTGCAACCAAACAAAAAAAGCTTATTAGAGGTTAATTTGCATCGGGAAGGCAGAGGTAGATATAGGCAGGTTACGCCACCGACAAGACCCATCGTAAATATGATTTAACGTGCTGCTATAGCTACATAAGTATATATCATTACAGTGGAGTTTCCTTTGCAACATGTGCCTTGCCGTTATGGTACAGAGAGAACACTGGAAGTGTTACACATGTAGTTTAAACACATTCGCTTTGGTTCGATCTCCGGCTTAATAAGACAGCATCCTCGCAATCCGGGGGGGGGATAGGTGAGATGAACTGAATATTATAATAAAAGATACCACACTTATAAAAGGTTTTAAAAAGCAGTCACAAATGCTAAGGACCACAAGTATACAAAAGATTCAAAAATCCCATAATGAGCACAAATAGCGTGTGATTAAGTTTCCTGTTGTGGCATGAATCTGTGCTTTTTAGCACAAAGGGCCCGGGGTCTTCAAACGAAGTCAGGAAAAACAATAAACAAGGTTGCAACTTAAGTAGCAGGAGAGAATAAATGCTTGATTTGTTCTTTTTGGAGTCAGATTCCCCTCCGGTAATTTCACTGATGTATAATTTAGCTAATGCAATGTAATTCACTTTTTTCCTGTCTTCACCCACTGCTCTCTGCAATTACTGAAGTGACCAGAACGAAATTGTATTGGACTGTTTTAAATTTATTTTTAGAGGGATATTCCATCAGCTTTTCAGAATGATAATTAAATTCTCTCTGAATCATAAGCTTGAGACTGACTTCCTGTGCATCTTACCAATCAGAATACTAGGATACCAGTTTTAAGCATTTCTTAGTCTAACTAGCTGCACCAAACTGCAGGGACAAGGAAGATCTGAGTGTCACCTAATGACTGTAAAACATTATGGAGGACTATAAAATCCACCTGCTTGCTAAAGTAGATCTTGTGTATTATTACTCTTGCATGGCACTGTTGATGAGAGATCTTCCTCGATGGTGGTGCGCGAAACAAGTATCCGGGGGATGAACGTCAGGCGAGATCCTGATTTGATTTGGTATTACTTTCAGGTAGGCATTCTTCGGGGGGGGGGGGTTATAATTTCTTAAATCGCAGACCAAGCCCGGCGCAGAGTCACACAGTGCAGTTGGCGGCTGAGCTTGCAGCCTTCCAGCCTCACACAGGAGGTAATCCTCTTAAGTCACCGATGCCACCCGCGCCCCGCTGATATACACCAGGTATTGTCAGAAAGGCAGTTGAATATTCTAGAAGGAATAGAAAGAAAGCTGCAGCACAGACCACCGCGTGTTCCCATTTTCAAAAACTCACCTACAGGCACAGGCGTGACTTTGGCTGGAACATTGGGGGGGGTTGAGGTCTCCACCCATTACGGGGGAAACATGATTATCGGGGGGGTTGTATTAGCTGGTTTTGATTTACTGAGGGGGGGGCTAAATTCCCCCCATCCCCCTGTAATTTACGCCCGTGAGCTACAGGTCCTCCACTGATTCTGAAGCGAAGAAGGAAAAGAGGAACAATGATAGATGAGCCCATCTGCTCATTTTACAAACATATGATCAGCGCGGTATGTAAACTGTAATTACATTATTGTGTTTATTACTCTGTTAACTCACAAATTAATCAAATTCTTGATTCACAACTTCAGACATGTTACTCGGGGACTAGTCTTTTCTGCCAAGTTACTTGAGAAGGAGTGGTCAGCTTTCCCTGGATTCTGGATTTTTAAATTGTGTTTTTTTTGTTTTTGGTGTTTTTTTTTAAATTCAGGGTATGGTTCGAGTTTAATGGTGTACTTAATTTGTCCCGTCGCTTTATTGCTACTTTACAGGCAAAACAAAACAGACGTTTTGGGCCTGGCATTTTAATTAAACAACTTCCATATGGTCAGGACAAAAGTACATCAGTCTGATCAGATACAAACACAGTGCTCAGCATCTATTTGAGGCCACGATGAAAGAAACATTTTTAATTATAAAAGATTAGAAAACGTCTCTCTGGGGATATGGGGTGGTTATTTGATGGGAGAACTCTTTGCTTGTTTCAGTTATTCATCTGTCATGACCTTCCTCCATGATCTTCACACCATGAGTCCATGAATGGATCTCCATTGTGGCTGCACACTTTTATCAAAAGATCCTCTGCTTGTGACATGAGATCACTTTGGTGTAAGCAGGGGAGGCCTGTAAGTTAAAGACGGGGCTAGGCAGGACTGTTAGTGGCGCAGATTTCATCTGGTTAAGTGAGTACCCGCTTGGTTACTAGTTAAAGTTCTTGAAGGGTCTTTGCTTGAGTATTACGTCTAAACCAGGCTGCCCAGTCTTATCCGCAAAGGGCCGGTGTGTATGCAGGTTTGAGGGGTAACCTTTAGGTCAGCCGTTCAAACCCAGGTGTGAGGACTCTTTAGCCAATCAGTCCTCTAATTAGTGATCTAACAGGGGGTTGCAGTGAAAAGCAGCATATGCACTGGCTCTTTCTGGGTAAGACCGGCCACCACTGACCTAAACTGTAAGAGTATGGTGATAAGGTGGTGGCACAGTGACCTCATACCTCTGGGTCACGTGTGCGAGTCTCTATGTGCGTAGAGCATTTTCTCCTAATGCAGTTGCGGAGTTTCCCTAAAGTCCAAAAACATGCTAAGGTGAATTGGAATTGTCTGTAAGTGTAGGTGGTGTGCGTGTGCCCTGTGCTGGGTTATTTGCTGCCTTGCAGGGTTGGGGCCATTCTGGAATGCATTCATAAATTCCAATCCTATAGTTTTTTTTTCCCAGTCCCAACTCCAGTTCTACTTTCTGATTTGGATTGGAGTTGATGAATACAGGCCCCAACCCTGTTGCCTTGTGCCTGTTGTTTCTGGGATAGGTTCCAGACCACCAACCCTATATAAGACAAGCTGTATATAAGATGACTGACTGTGTCAGGGGGTGGCGTGGTGGTTAGCACTGTTATCTCGCACCTCTGGGTTCAAGTCTCCACTCTCGCTCTACAAAATGTTCTCCCAGTGTCATCCTGGGGGTTCCTCGAGGTACTCTGGATTCCCTCTACACGCCAAATTCCTACTGAGGTTTATCAGAATTACCAAACTGTCTTATGTATGAATGGTGTATGCGCATGCACTATTCTGTTGTTTCCTGCCTTGTGAGCTCTGGACCCCCAATTACCCTGCGTTGGACAAGCAGTTACAGAAAATGGATGAGCTTCAGCTAAGCAATGTAGTAGTATGGGACTCTGGTTATAACATGTATAACATAATCATATATATTGCTGTGGGATGTTTATCATGAAAAAGAACGTTCGTTAGTAGCCTTGGAGAAGGGCATCTAATGCAGCCAGATAAATGACAATCATGAATAATTGATAGAAGTTGCCTGTTCCTGACACCTGTTGAGGGATGAGTCTGCGTTAACCCAAGGTCCACAGAGATGCACCCGAGTGGAGCGTATTTAGAATGCAATGGCTCCCCTGACCCTCTCTGGCTTAAAGCCCCACAGATGCAAATCGCACGTCTAAACCCATGCATTCCAAAGTAAATCTTGGCTCGTTTGCAGTCCGGTGAAGAGCGGGGGGGGGGGGGGATTTACGTGTCTCTTTACTTTGTCTCGCTTTGAGCTCATTGGTTTTCAGGGCAGATTTTTGGGTATTTTCTCACAATGGTCTTCACAATGGCCCACACAATGACCGCCAGACTTGGCATCTCAGAATTTGTGTGTTTGTGTATATGTGTGTATGCACGCAATGAGGGTATAAACGTTTGAATCCTGAGGTTCCTTATGAGTTAATCAACTCAAATCCCGCTTTTTGACAAGCTCTGGAAGTCTGTATTATGGGGCTCTGGGGTAGCGGTGCGTGGATGGGAGAAATATTCACAATCTAATCCTATTGAGTGTCGTCAAACAGATGTGAGAAGAAATTAAACTCCAGGCAAAAGCTACTAAGGTAGTGACCCTAATATTTTGGGCAGAGTGGTGGCTCCGGATCTGTTCCAGCAATTGGAAGGTTGCTGGTTTGAATCCTGTGAAAGCCAGGAGTGATTCTACTTTGTTGGACCCTTAAGCTGCAATTGTTTCGCCCTGAATATAATGTTAATCTACATCCAGTCCTGCAAGCAGGTCCACCAATTTACAGGGAAATTTGTGGGTTGGTGGTAGGATTGGCACTCCAGCCGCTGGGAAAAAGCTTACAGTGGTTCATTCGGTCATCCCTTACACGGTTTGTTATGTGGTGGGTGCAGCAACGCACTGTAATCAACACATGCTCCTTACCTTAATATTTTCAGGTTCAAGATTTGTTGCATTTGTTAGCATAATGGAAAAATACACATTGTCTTCCAGGATTTTCCGCTCCTGACCTCCTGTTTTGCAACAATAGCAGGTGTTGATTACTGCTGAGAGATGAGGACACTGCGAAATCAGGCCTGCAGGAAATTAGTCTGAGAATGGGCCACCCTCTTGCAGTATTGCCCTCACCTGATTTATTGTACATCTCTCATATCTTCTGTTGTTCTCCAATGCTTTTGTGATGAGTGGAAGTCTTGGGCATTTATTGCTCTGCCCCGCATTTTACAATGTATTTCTTTGCTGGTGCGGTCGGCTGTATGTCGTGGGCTGCAGACAGACTGTGTCTCTTCAGACCCTCGTTCACACGGACAAAACGACTTCGCAAGACATTTCCTGCTGCTGTGTACAACTGAGACCTTGGGAGATGTATGCCACACAAGCATGATTCTACCACCGGGTTCAAGGGATCCTGCTGAGCTGAATAAAAGATCAGCCACTTGTCACCAGTTATTTCTGTGAGAAATAAACCATAATGGCCTGCTCCTTTCATACTTGAGCATTTTAGTTTATTTTTGGGGGTTATTGGTTCTGCGACCCTGAGATGGAGGGGGGGTCATTCAGGGTATCCTTTGCCTTGTTACCCTTTTTGTTAAATCTCTGGGCTCACTTTGGTCCTGCATTGGATAAGTAGTAGTTGAAAGATCCGTGGTTAGTAAAGCTCTCGATGCCGCCCGATACGGTGCGAGTTGTCCCACGGCTTATCAACAGAGTCACGACGCAAGATTTCAAAGTCATTTTTCTGGCATATAAAGTGCAAGGACAGCAGAGTGATGTAACGACTAATAGAACTCAAATCCAGAGAGTTACAAAAACCAGCAAAAAAAAAAAACCGACGTGACTCTCAAGTGAAGCGCAGTTTGTATTTGGTAGATGAAAATATATCAGCAGAGGAGAGAGAGACACGTGGGTAATTCTCATGGTCTGGAGATACCATGGTTTTGTACTGGTTGGAGATACTGGTTTTGTATTTGCAGCCAAAGGCACAGGAGAGATTTTGATACTGGGGTGTGTGTACGTCCAGCCTCCCCCCCCAGTTGTATGCCCTTGGTCTCAGCTCGCATGACCTTCAAACGATTTGTGTTTTATTGACAAAATTCTGTTATTTTTTAACCCGTCTTATCATTTTAATACGTTATGTGACCCCCTCCAGAGTAAACTGACTGCCATGCAGCCTCAACATGATATTCATCTTGCAATCAATAGCTTCTGCCATCTTATCGCCATGGTTAGTAATTGTTTGAAATTGGCTGGCAGGAGGTAAAAAGAGCCAAAAATAACAAATTAAAAATCAGAGCTAATTTGCCTTTTTTTCGATATTCCGTACCTCTCAAGCGCTGAGTTAGGTGTACTCTAATGAACAGGGGCGGTTCTCATCACGATCAGCTTCTCAGAAGCAGAAGATAAACATTCTACAAATATTTAGATGTATTGCCTTGGGAAATGGCAAACATGGGCTGCAGAAGATTTTAAATAAAAATATCAGAGCGCTTCCTCTTTCAATTATTTGGAAACTAAGCCATTATTGCCCGAGGGAATTTGGTTTCATGAAGTCAGTTGACACAAGACAACCTGATTCAAAGAAATGGTAAATAACAAAAGCGTAATAAGGGTGACTGCTCAATTAAATTTATCAGAGTAATACACAGGAATACACTGGTACTTCCTTCAGCAAGAAGCTATGGTATGTATGAACCTGCTCTATCCAGCCACTTCTTTCTCTTAATGCTTCTGTTATCTCTGGTGGAAGAATAAAACAGGATATGTAACATCCTTGCTTAGAAATATGGCAAGTAATGAGAACCACAGTCAGGGTCGATTAAAAAAACAACAATGCAGAGAGAAAGGGAATGCAAGTCAATGAAATGATGTTTCAGATAAGAAGTTGACAAAGACAGTACTGAAGACTATAGGACATAATGTTCAGCTTACAAATATCTATTGTGTGGCATTTTTCTTGGTGAAATAGAATTCTTCCTGCTTCACCGGTGTAACACAGAGGAAGCACTTTCTGCTACCTTAACATGTAATCAGGGCCGTAGCTAGAAATTCTGGCCCTGAATCTGCCAGGGTATCCATGTTTCTGTGACGCCCCTGGGTGTAACATTTAGATCTTGACATATTTTCATGAATCGTAGGTTTGGCAGATTCGTCGTTGGATCATTGCCTCAATTTTTGTCTTGTTCTGGTTGATGTTTTGTTCTGATTTCATGAAGCAAATGAACGGCCTTTGTGCTCCTCTTATATTTTTTGGATCTGCTCTCCCATGTCAGAAAGTGGAAGTTCTCAACAGTCTGTTGAAGTCACCTCTCATTTTGAGTCCGGATGACTGCTTTCATACTTCGGTTTTCCGTAGCAGAGTTGTACGAAACCACCCTCATACCAAAGTGCTAATTTCATTTGCTGGAGATCTACGTCAATCAGCATTAATTAACATATCTACATAGCTACATCAGTTAAATGTTTTGAAATGAAAAACACAGTCCAGGCATGCTTCTTATTTCATGAGTATATATTTGCACAATGGCCAAAGAAAATAATATCAGAAGTGTTTGTACGAAATGTAGTAATAATGTAATCGGCAGTGTTTGACAGCAAACTTTTATTTAGTTTCAGTCATAGTTTTTTGACTAAAATGTAATTTAGTTTCAGTCATAATTTAGTCATCTAAATTATTTTAGTTTGAGTCTAGTTTTAGTTGACTATTATAAGATTACAGTTGACTAAAATTAAAAGTGTAAAGTGTAATGTTTAAAGTTTCCCTTTGATGTCAGAAAGCCATTATGTTCACCAAGATGAAATGAAACCAATGTTAAGGGATGGTATTAAGGTCTGACTGTGCAGTACATAAAGACACAGATTTCACTACTATTTGAAAAACACACTTATGTTTATTTACCCGGAAACTGAAGCATAGTAAAATCAGCAGTGCCATTAGTGCAAAAATAAAATCAACTCAAAGTGCATAGGCTATAATGCCACCAGGCCTGCTCTCTCTGAATATTAAAATAGAAATATTAAAATAAATACTTGTAGATGTAGTTTATTGGTGATTTCATGTTTGTTGAAGTTTCCTCTTTTTAACAACTGTATAAAGTAATGTAATCTGTTATATAAATCAACTCAGGTGAAACAAAAAAAAAAAATGTACGTTTTAGGGTTGCCAAATCTCAAGAATCTGGCATGATACCCAAGCTTTCAGACTTACTTAACGGCAAATCTATATTATTATCCATAAACCTAAAATCAGCAATGTCAGAAGAGTTTTTACACGGTTAAATACAGAAGCAGACTATTTACAAGGTGAGAACTGTTACATGTGTGCAGACATCTCGAATTGAAAAGGTCACTCCAGCCAGCTGACCGAAGTTGGCAACCCCGCGTTTTATTTGAAATGAAAAGTAAAATGCGCCGTTTTCGCCGGAAACGGCTCGTCATTCCGTTTGTGTTGTTACTCCAACAGATGTAAAACGAATATGAGAAAAATACGTCACGTTTTATACTTTTTCGAAATAGTCAGACCGTCCATATCTTACTCTAACAGTGATTAAAGTCATAAGTTCGTATGTATTTATATTAAAACGATTTTATTACCGGTGTGGGATCATAGAAAACCAATACTTTTGGTTTTACGTCTTAAGTTAAGCACTTTATTTAAACATGCACAATTTTGACATTTTATTTATTTTCTCTTATTTTGAAATGCAGCCCTACCTTTATTTAGTATATGTTAATACAACTAATAGGGCACTTAAATACTTAAATATATATCACACTAAATAGTTACACATTATGATCTTCCGGACCTTTTCTCTAACCGATTCCTGCCTTCCGCGAACTACATTAGTTCTCACTGGATCTTGTCTATGGCAAACATTTTCGTCTCGTTTTTATTCGTTTACGAAATTGTCAATACACTTCGTCGAAAAAAACATTTTTATTTAGTTATCGTCTCGTTTTAGTCTGAAAATAAAGGTCGTTGACGATAACTATGACGAAAATATTTCGTCAACAAAATTAACACTGGTAATCGGCATCATTTTATGATACGTTTCGGTTGCTAATGCTGGGCCATTAGTTCAGCGCGCTGTTCTCTGTCGTTAACTATAGGTTTCACTTTTATTATAGAATGAAACGACTTAGCCCGGAGTTGGGGCCACTAATTATAGGGTATTGCTGAGCTGCTATGCTATGGCAATTCTTAGTGGAGTCGTTTCTAAAGTAATCTACAATTAAAAACAAAGTGATTTTTAAAGATGCTTATTACGAGTTTTGTTCTTTCCTAGTGAATTTAAAATTGAAAGCTAAATGACTTATGAGAGTTATAATGTAAAATTACAATGCAAATGTAAAAATGTACCAGTTTGTAATATTACACTTTCATGTTAACACAAATCGGTCTAGCATTCCTAAAATAATTAGTTGATTTACATCAAATATTACCCTAAACCTCATATTTCTGTCATCATGAAATCTAACTTTTTAACTCTAACTATTTTTTTTTTTTTTACCTCATATAAGGTTTTTGAGAAATGGCCACTTTTGATATAATTATTGTAAAATGAATAAAACACAGGCATTTTGCACAATACTGATCGATAGAAATTTTTCTCATGGAACAACTAATTTTGAAATTTTTGTTTTTCACTGAGGTAATTTTTAGGCTATATTAATAGGATCCATCCTATTAATGGATTAACTACTCATCAAGTTCTAGGTCCCAGGCAGTTTGGAGCCTATCCTGGAGGCTATGGGCACATGGCATGGAACATTCCCAGGATGGGGCGCCAACCCATGGCAGGGCAGACTCACACAGCATTCACTCCTTCGGCCAATTTGACAACTCCAATTAACCTCAGCATGTTTTCGGACTGTGCGGTGACACCAAAATACCTGGAGGAAACCCCACATCGACACCAGGAGACCATGCAAACTCCACACACATGGAACCTCGAAGGAGAACTGATATCATATAATTCCTTATTAAGAATATATGCAGAGATGGACATTTCAGGTCCAGAAAGTAAAAGTCCAAACCAGGATTTTGTTTCAACCAACTAGTTGCGTACTCTGTGACTGACTCTTTATGTTCAATTGGTTGGTTGAAACAAAATCCTGGTTTGGATTTTTACTTTCTGGACCGGAAATGTCCACCTCTGAATATATGGGCATATTTAAGAGTGATTTAGGAAAAATGATTTTATAGGAGCATTTATAGAACTTTACTGAAGGGCTCAAAGTACTGCAAGTTTGTTTTGCCAGAATATGCAGACTGTAACAAGTTTTGTCATATTTAGACTGGGTACTGCTCTCTCTCCAATATGGAAAATGTTATCAAGCTGAGTGGAGTTCCAGTATGCTGGCTGACTTCTGCTGGGCCCTTTGAAGGGATGGTCCGGAGGTCAAGTGCATCCGAACCTCACGCATTTCTACCTGACTTTGAAGATGAGTCACTTCCGCCATGCACTTATGCTGTAAACATCCATATAGCGTAAGGTTTAATTGCGTCTCCCTCAAAGTCTTTGCATGAAGGGCAAATTTTAACTAGATATTTGAATTCAGATATATGTAACAAAAAGAAAGTAAAAAATTGTTGACCAGGAGCTTGCATTGTGAGCTTAATGCACATGAGTAAAATTTGAGCACAGGATGAAGTGTTTCCCTGGTAATGTTAATCATGACAATATGGTTGCTTAAGCCACTGCTTTCTAATCCGGTGCTTGGGGACCCCAAGACCTTACCGGGAGCTGGGAGGAAGCAGTAACGTGGACCATCTGGGAGTCTCTGAGGAGCGGATCGGGAAACACTGGCTGAAGCCATATGCTTCTGGCTAGCAGTGATCAAGGTGATGCATCTCCTGGCAAGCAAGGTGATATGAGAACGTGAATAAGGGCCCATGCAATGTTGCTGCGCGATCAGTCTTGTGCATAGTAATTTAATATTTTCTGTCTGGTGGAGCAATTTTTAGATGAATGCTTTTGAAAAGAGACCACCAGACAGGCTTTTGTCCTCCGGTAATAGTGATGATCTAATTACATCATCGGTACTAAAACAGCAGAACAAACTCTGGTAATTGGGCTTCTCTGTGTCTGTAACACAAACAGCCCCAGATTGCCTAATTCCATCTATTCACGTACTGCAGCGGGTGCTTGATTAATTGCTTTGCCCATATATGCTCTTAGCCCCATAATTGATTATCCACGTGAGGAGAACGCTCTCGCTCTCTCTAGCTTGCCATTTAGGCTGGCTGAGGTAATGTCGTCAAGCACCCACATCCAAGCTGTGTCCCTGGCTGACTTGGTTTTTGGGTTTTTGTGGGGGGGGGGGGGGTACCACTGTGATGCGTCTTTGCCAACAGGCCCATAGCCGGAAATAAATTTCATGGGGTGTCTGGTAAACCTACTGATAGAGTTCCCTAATTACGATTCCCCAGCTTGAGAAGGGGGATCCCCTTGACAGATTTTGTCGGCAAGGGGGGTTGGTCCCCTCGATACATTTTGCTGACTGGGGGAAAACCCCTAATCTTACGACCTGACCCTGTGCCTGTTCTCTAGATACCTGTCACATATATGTTATGTCAGGGTGTGCACGCAAAGGTTTGATTGCAGAAAACCAAATTCTCAACGAATAGGTTCTCCCAAATTCTTCTACCTCACCATGATCACAAAGTAGAAGCGTAGTGAATGCTTCAATGACCCATTCGTGTTGCCGTACCCAGTATGAATGGAAGTCAAGCAGTGCTTCAGTATAACTAAAAATTCCAGTTTGCCACAGAGGAGTCTGGTCCAAGTCAATTATTAAAATGACCGGAAAATGGACATGGGGGAACTTGGTGGGTAGGCAGATATAGTCTGTAATCACAATTTGGATTCTGCTGCAAAGTCATATCAGGATTGAACATGGGGAGAAAGCCATTAGCTGAGGGATATGCCTTTTTTTTATTCGTGGGCCTCAAGCCCCATTGCATTCTGGGAGGCTTTTTGTAGGAGTGCTGCATTAGGTTAATCACACATAGCATTTCCTGCATCTGCTGACTCGCAGACCAGACCAATCCACGCCCGGTTACTTTCATGGAAAATGGTCCGGTGGAAACTGAGAAGGATCGTGTTGATGCATTAAATGGAAATGAAAACAAAGTCTGAGAAATTTATTACATATTATCGTAGTGAACAGAACACTGATTTTGCTAGAGTTGGTGAGAGAATTCAATAAAACTAAAATCTGACATGAGACTCATAACAGTTATTCATTTAATCAAAAACCTTGATGATTATATAATACATTACTAAATAAATTACAAGGACACTTGTCAGATCTTATCACCAGTACTGAAGGTATGCTATAAATTAGGTATTGATTAGAATGAATGAAATATGGGCCAAATGATGGAAGCTGTTTCTGCCATTAACCTAACCTAGTGAATTCTAACAACCAATCCGAGCAGAAACACACAGCAGAGCTGGAATGTGCATCAAAAATTGTGATACTTCTACATAGTTGCAAATTCTCCCTCTTGGACTATAATAAAGCTCTGGGGTAAAATCCTGCAACGTGAGCAAAAAGGAAAAATCAATAGCTCTAAAGGGCTTTCATCAAACACGTATCCATTTGTCCAAGCCAAGCCGTGGCAGCAAACAGTGCCTGGAAACTCTCCCAGAGGATTTAGAAGCCAGGCTTGGTCACAGTGTGGACCAGTATCACTGCTAAAGGCCCAGTGGACCACCACCCTAACCAGAACATTTCACAGAATTATTTCCCAGGATATACACAAAATGCATTATATTCTACATACCTGTATCACCTATTTATCACCCCAGGGGTGGCCTGGAACCTATTCCAGGTAGCTTAGGGCAGTCCATCACAAGGTGCACACAGCCAAATACCATGGGCAGTTCAGAGACGCCAGATATCCTAAATGCACAACTCATGGGAACTGGAGTACTTGGAGGAGACCTGTATGACGCAGGAATACCTCCATGCACAGAGAGCAAAGGCACGATCGAATCACCAGACACTGCGGCTGCATTTCAAACAAAAGATTTTAGTAAGACGCTGCAGCTATAATCAGTAGGTTGCCGGTTTAAATCTTAGGGTTAGCAGAGGGATTTCACCATAGGAATCTTAACCCCAAAATGCTCCAAGGATTGGCTGATCCATCCATTTTCTGGAACCAGGTCCACAGCCTTGGGCACAAAGTCAGGAACAACCCAGGATGGGGTGCCAACCCAAACACTCACTCCTACTGGCCTTTTGGTAACTCCAGTTAACCTCAGCATGTTCACAGACTGTGGGGGAAACCCCACCACAACATAGGAACAACATGCAAACTCCACACACCTGGAACCATGACGGGGACTCAAACCCTGGTTTCAGAGGGATGAGATAACAGCACCACCATACTGTCCGGGGCTGGCTGACCGACCCTGCTTTCCCAAATGTATGTCGCTTTGGATTAACGTGTCATCGATTAACATTGCTGCCACCACGCCATACGTGTGTCTTTTGACCAAGCGAGATCTGTCAAAGAAATCTGTCCTGTGGCTCCCTGTTCTACGCCAGAGCCAAAGGGTCACTTTTTAATCCTTCTTTTTAAAAATTCAGTGAAGACCTTAAAAACTACATATAGGTATATCTGCAGGTAGGGATAGGGATATAAACATTTCTTAAATAAAGAGGAAAAACAAAGTCCGTGAAGATTTGCAAAAGTAACGCGCAGTTTGCCTAACCGGCCCGTGGCTACACTGCACATGAGAAAGCTCGAGCAATGTGAGGATGTTATCCTGGGAAAGTCACATCAGCTAGCAGGTGAGACATTGTGTGCCGATATCTGTACCCCCCATGACCCCCCCCAGTACCAATACTAAACACTAAATGTCAAGTACATCTCAAAGCACTTTACTCATGCTCTGCTCTGATCAGGCTGCTTTTACCCAGCTGCTGCTGTTGTCAGTGACTCCTAGAGACGTGTCTCACGGTGGACGCGTCTGTGGTTACGGCCCGGATTACCTCACCAGGGCGCCTGGCATGCGGGCAGCTGTATTCCAGAGCTGGCAGGGATGGGCACAATGGTCGGAGGGGTGGGGGGGTGCACAGGTATGGGTTTTTAAGTCACCAGTGTCTGCATGCTGCTCTGTGGCCACCAGAAAGCTGTGATTGGAAATATGCTGTATAGGGAAAACATTTACAATGTTGCAACAGTGTGTGACTCAGTGGGTCCAGATGTTGTGCCTACATTTACGGAGAAATATCGTCTCATCACACTGTGCATGTATACACAGCTACTGATGACAATAAAGTACCCTGAATCTTGAACCTGTCGAAAGGTCGCTGGTTCAAATCCCTGGGTTGGCAGGGTGATTTTACCATTGGGTCCCTGAGCAAGGCCATTGGATAAAAGTATCTGATAAACAAAAGCAAAGAAATGTGAATTAACTCAGATGACTGATACCATCAGTTTGTAGACACTGCAATCAAAATAATTAAGATTGGGTCCAAGCCCTGATTGTCTGTATTCATCGCATCAGATCCCCACCAGGAATTGAATGCAGTGCTTCAGCACTAGAGGCCAATATCAGTGTGTCCAAGTTCGGAGCCCATATTTTTTTTAAATATAGAATAGCATTCTGCCGATTTTAGCTCCGCATATTTATCGTCGCGTGTATTCAAAAAATATAGTGAAATTCTCATAATTCTCATGCCTACAGGATGGTGACAAATCGCAGTGCAATACAGGGCAAGACAGTGCAATATGAGAAATAAAAAGACATGATAATACTGTAAATAAATAATTAATGAATAGCATGATATGGGGACGTCAACAAAGCGTTATGCATACATATCCCGAACACCTATTCAGTTCAGCAGTGCTTCCCAATACGATCCTCAGGGACTCACAGCTGGCCAACGTTTTTGCCCATTCTGATCTCCCTACCAGACAGTCCGCATTGTTGCTCCCCATTGGAGCTGGGAGGGAGCAAAATTATGAACTGTCTGTGGGTCCCCGAGAACTGGATTGGGAAACACTGCAGTACAAGATCATAGGAAGTCTGGGATCTATTCTAGGAGCCCGAGGCAGGACACAGTGAACTTGATGCCTGCTTATTGCGGGGCTGTATGTGGGGGCACATAGTATGACACCAGGGAGGAAATCAAAGTACCAGGAGGAAGCCCACGCAACACAGGAAGAACATGCCAACTGCACACGCAAGCGGGATTCACCCCCCCCCCCCCCAACCTTACAGGTGAAAGGAAACAGTGCAATCCAGTGAGCTACTGTTTACCAGTGCATGTGAAATACTGCATTTACAAGAAGTAATAGGTAAAGTAACTCATAAAATTTGACCATTCCATAAAGTCAAAGGATGCGTCTAATAACTACATACATCTGACGACTGATCTGTTTGCTTGCCAGTGTCCAGTTAATTACAACTAATTTACAATTAATGTCTTTGGCAGAGACTCTTATCCCACGTGGCAAAATATAATAAACTCAGAGCATTAGTAATGGGTCTATTTATCACTTGAGAGAGATATTTCGTACGATAAAATGTGACCCGTATATAATTAAGTGTATGATTAATCTTGACACCGATTAACATGAAATTTGAATAAAGATTCTTGGAAATAATGATAAATGTTAGGGAAAACGGATTTTATAACCCGTTTATCCAAAGAAGAAACACGGAGAAGTGGTGCGTGTGCGAACTGAGGAAGCAGGTACAAGATGACGTCTCTGACTGTACCTTGCCTGTGGAAACGAAGTATTTTTAGCAAAACAAATTCAGAATTTGAAGTTTTGGTGTTTTAAACGTGGGGGGAGACCACGCGGCGGCCCACCGACTGCGAGGTGGGGAGCCCTTCCTGGGAAATGCGAGGTGCTGGCAGTTTGATCTCCGATGATCTGATGACAGGACTCCCTCCAGTGTGACAGCATATTTGTTATTCAAATCGACGGTGTCAAATTCTCTGTAGCTAAACCTAGAAGGGAAAAGAAGAGAGAAATTAGCTTCGATGGGAATAACGAATGCTGCCTTGCCTTACTTGGTGTCTTCTTGCATTCTTTTGGAGATTAAATCGATTATGCTCATTTATCCTCGGTGAAGGTGAGATTTTTTGGAGGAGCTGCATGTACCTTTTAGAAAACAGGTCCATTTGTTGGACCCTAATGTGTCGAGTACTGCAATGTCCAAGAGACTTACTCTTGACCAGTGATGCTACCCGGATGTCATCCTGAGGTGGGCATTTGGGTATGTCAGGTGGGCGCCAATGTTCGCTTCCCCGGGGGGTAAAGGTTGTTGACCAGAGGGGCGATGGGTGATAACGGGAAAAGTCGGTTGACCGAGGGTGGGAGGAACAGGATGATCTGTAGCTGCGCCCCGAAAAATACATTTTATTATTTAATCAAGAAAGTATATTTGTGAGCATGTAACTTATGCTGTTACGCCTGTAATAATAATTAAATTTTAAGTTGAATCCATGCAAGGAGGCCCAACACTTTTCTTATAAACTTCTGTGCTATTTGATTAGGCTGCTTCCAAAATGACCAGCCATGTTTGTATTAAAACATCGGGCCTGCAATTCCCAGGAATGAGAAATCATTCCTCCGTAGTCCCATAACAAAGGGTAGCATCTTTCATTTTATTACCGGGAAAATGATGGATGAAATGATAAAGCAATATAATTCATTTTCAGTGAACATCTCCTGCAGAACAGACAAACACCTGAGACAGGGGGAGAGAGAGAGAAGGAGAGGAAAAAAGATAAAGAGAGCCTTAATAGGAGACGACTCGTCAGCACAGGAAATCATGTTCTTATTTCTTTAGTGCTGTTGCTTCACTGCAAGACTGACAAACATGTAAAGAACATTATAGATGGTACAGAATAACCAGCCACCATCTTCCACTTTTCATGATACATAATGTAAATACATCCCAAAGGAATGAAGTTTGATGCTACTGTACGTAAATGAACAGGAAACACATTCTGCAAGTGAAAAGAAAATGATTTCATTTGAAAAACATTTTTTGTCGTTTGAAATTGCTTCCAGTTAATCCCCTGTGTGCCAAGATCACAAAAAAAAATATGCAACGGGCAAATCAGAAAAAAAAGCTTTTATTAATTAGAGGGGAAATATTTATCAATGTAAGTGCTTAATGAAGCGAACAGGTATGCATACAATTCTTTGCTACAATACAGAATGTCTGACTGTACTCACATAGCAGCCATTAGCATATTCATTTTTGCTCTGGAAACCGCAAGTCTGATGTAGCAGAGAAGAGTCAAAGGCCAGAAGATCAAGACACATTCTGAATTCCATTTATTAGTAAACCAGTGGGCCTTTTCAGGTTGCAAAACCACCTGGGACTCAGAGAGTCCCGACAGATAATTAAATCACTGGCATGCACTAAGTGGAGCATGTCTCTGAGAATTCTCCATTGCACCACAGGACAGAAATGCCATGATAAGGCAATTAATTCCCCATAACGGTTAGCTAACTCATTTTCCCATGGCTCAGCAGAGAACCTGAGGGCCCTGGAGCTCTAAGCCTGGCAGATATTTAATTACAGACCTTAAAGTTGTCCCTTTATTCCTGCCATGAAGAGCGTGCTTAAAACAATGCCATGCAGAGAGGAGCACTGCATAACCATCAGTCAATGCCAGAGGTTAACAATAGAGGCTGGTTCAGACGTCTGGAATCATCTGCATGGAAGTAACTGTTATGTAAGCTTCATTGTTGTTGCTGCTGTGTGATGACTTGCAGTGGTGTCTCTGTCACGCATCTACAAACACATTGATGACTTAGGCACACATCACCAACATGGGATTGTGCTTAACAGTGCTAACATGAATGTTCCCCTTATAGCAAGACCTACGAAACATCAATGTGCCTCCTTCCCTCTTGGACTAGGGGAGAGAGACCGCTGACCCAGGATTTTGATTGAATGTCTGTTTTGGTTTCTTCGGCTCGGCGAACGCTGCGTTCCAGACGGAGACCTCCAGCCTGTTATCAGGCAGCGCATTTTGAATTCCAGTGGCGAACGGTGTCATGGATCCGATGAATCTGAGCTGCCCAGCAAAGGGCGGGAACACCTGTTATCTGTGACACTGCCTCTCCACAAGAAATCTCCCACAGAAGGGAAATCCAGAGACTCCAAGAGGTGTAAATAACTGTCTGTACTGAAAAGTCACACACAACACCATGGGTACAGTTACACGCATTGTACTCAATCCTGAATAATAATCGTACAGGATTAGTAGATAATGAGAATGAGAAATATATTTAGTTGTTCCTAGGCAACAGGAACATCAACGTGACTAAGGCCTCCCTTTTGACCTGTTCAGACCCTGTACTATAGTTGGGCCTTTGTAAACTGGCCAATAAGGACTTCTGCCACTTGAGATTTGAAACCCCACTTGATAAGCCCTTCAGGAGCTCTTGATTATCTGGACTACACCATCAAAGGCTTCAGCTGGAAAAACCATCCGAAAGCTTTTGGTTGTGTACCCGACAGCTTCCAGTCTCAGACAAAGATGTCCTGGGGCACTGAGGGACATCAGGAGAACCAGCTCATTACTTGTTCAGCTAAGAGTTCTGCTAATTTACCACCACCAATACCAAGATAATGCCCATGTCAATTTGCTTTCTTTCTGTGGTCTCGTAGGACATGCTTGCGAACACTCACGCTTTCAGACCCTCACGCTCACACAAGCAATCTCACGGCAAATTTATATTATTCCATCATAAACCTAAAATTAGCTACATCAAAAGCACTGGAGCAGTTTGCAATCCCTACAGACTATTTACAAGGTAATAAAAGTTACCTACACATAAATGTGTGAGCATTTGTGAGCTGACTGAAAATCTCATGCCAGCCAGCTGACCGAAGTTGGCACCCCTGGTAGGAGCTGGTTGTATTTCACTCTCACTTGTGTGCGAGATGCTGAGAAAAACGCCAGCAAAGCACGACGACGACAACAACCGCAGCATCGACAACAAAAGCCATGAAGCTCCAACAGTCCAAAATCTTGACTGTTGACTTGTCGCCTCTTTTTGGTATGTAACCACAGGCATGGAGTTCATACATGAGGTAAACGCGCATTATTGTATGATGAGAGAAGTGCACCGCTTTTCTTAGCATAACATATCCTGCTGCACTTGTTCAGCAGTGATCGGTTGTCTGCCTTTTCAAGCAGTCTCTGCTTCTTTCTGTTGTTTGCTGTCTATGATTTTTTTTTTCCTCCTGTCACGTACATCGCTGACACCGGAGGTTACTCTTCAGAATCTGACACCGCTGACCAAGGGTTCCTGGTACCTTCCACAAACAAAAGCAAGCTTAGTCGACTCCACAGGCTTACAGGTCATATCCTGTGTGAGATCTGACAAGATTTAGATGGATGTTTACTCTCCCATCTCCTTGAAAGGTGAAGAGCTGTTAGCCAAAGGTAGCATCTGAAATGCACTGGCCAGGTACTACTGGGGTTTTTATGAGGGCTGGAAGTGGAATAAACAACTTTCCACGGCTGCTGTCGTTTGTGTGTGTGTGTGTGGTGGGGGGTGGATGGTTGTTGCTATATAATGACAGAAACAAATTTTAGCTGCATGCTAACTTAGCACATGCTTGTATTAGTTTATGACTTTCAGCTCTTATCAGGAAGTTGATAAATGACACCCAGCTTGGGAAAAACGGGTGTTTTTAATAACCTAATAGAGTGGGTTCAATTACTCTAATGTTCCCATCTTGATAAATAGGCCAACTGTGAGGAGAAGGCCTCAGGTCTCAGTGTGAGGAAGCATCACCCTCAGAACAGCCTGTTTCCTCGGTGCGTGGGAGTCTGAATACTGACTGGCCTCTAGGCGTTGGCTGCAGATGCTTTCGGATCGTTCCTATGTTCCCCTGCAGTGACGCCCCAGCCATACCTCCAGAACTGTGCAGCAGCCGCATTCCTGGCTGCCTGCATGCCCCCCTCCAACCTGCCTGTATATCTCCTTACTGCCTTCCTCCAATTTTTGGCACCCCACTCATCAATTACAGGCCAGGGGGCTTCAGTGACTGCCCCCCCCCCCCGATAAGTAGGACAAGTGCCGCTTCTTTTACAGATCCTTCTGCTGAGCTAGCAGTGTCCCATGGTAAAACAACCACATTGCCATGCACCCCTACATCTGTGTTCATGGACTCATCCATCCCATACGTCTCCCTGGTCTGTGAGTAGAGGGGATAGCGCGGCCCATTTCAGGTGGGTGACTCCGTCAACCTGAATTATTATATTGAATTATTATTATCATTATATCGATTTTCAACTGGAGTTTTTTTTTCCACACATGTACCATGATCTATTTTGTTTTGGCTTCACTGACCCAAGAATGTGCTGAGTAATGCAATGTTTTGTTTTTCCCTGTCACAATATCCATTTTACATTTTCCTGCCCTGAAGGTCTTCTGTCACCTCATTCCCTACCCTCCTCCCGCCAGCTGGTGAAAAGGAAACACCTAAAAAAAATCAATATGCTACTTAAATCATGCATCGCCCAGATCTCCCCACTTTCTGCACAAATGTCTGGTACCAGTTTTCTACATTGCACAATAGAGGCTTTGGTTTCTCCATAGACGACAAAGGTGGATATTCTGGACATTTTATTTTCTATCTGTTCCTTTAGTCTCTGATCTATTACTTATTTTTAAATGAAAATGAATCTACAACTTGTCATTTTGAGTATCACGGGTCAAATTTGAAAGACAAGCCTACAGTAGGGCAACAAACCAAAACTGAAATTATAAATGATGCAGGAAGTTTTGCCCTTCAGAGCCCCAAGAGACGCAACTGATTTTCGTGGCCATCTCGTCTATCCGCAGCAAACCCCGAAAGCTGGTGAATGATATTCCTCACCGCGTGCCGCACCTCCTTGCAGTTCTTTTTCCTTTTTTGTCCGGATGCCAGGACACCACACAAGCGGCGAGCAGGATGGGCTCATTTGCGCTGAGAGCAGGTAGGCCGGACCGACACCTGTCCTTTGGCGCGGTAGGACGAGGTCGCCGTGTCCAATGCACGTATACATGATAATGGACATACACGTTCCGTAATTAGGCATGCACTTTTTCCATTCCATTTTTCCATTCCGGATGTCATTTTAAGATACATTCACTGTCAGACTCATTTCTGGCAGTGATGGAACCTGTGATGTGAGGTAGAAGAACTAGGGAGGTGTCTCTGGTCCTCGGGCAAATGGGCTATTACTCACAAAACCAAATTAACCGTCTCACACAGGAGACCTAAATGGTGCTATGAGTGTGCATGTTACTCTCAGCTGTTACATTCAGGTGGTGTTTTTCTTAGTAATTTCCTTTTGAGACCCCTCCTTTTTCTTGGAGTCTTGTCCACCTCCGTTATTGCATCTCTGAGGGCACCGATCTGGCCACTGAACCACTGACTGCGACTCACTTATGCACCTTAATGCAACAGACGCTTCTTCTTATGTTTACAAAACACTGGACGATAAAAACTGCTTTTTGGCTGTTTGGCATTAACCTTGCCCTTCTGAGCCTTAGACATTTAGGTTTATATATTGGTGCATGGTGACGTTTGTGACTTGGATGAACCATTGGAGAGTGGAACTGTCCAAAAGTTTCACATTCAATCACGCCTCTTTAAAGATGGATGTCGTTGTTATTCAGGCAAGGTCAGTGTTAAACTGCCGTGGAAAGTTGAAAGTAAACAAACAGGCTTGCGGTAATTCGCCAGTTCATGATGTGCAATTAAAATCTGTCAGGATTACATTTCAAAGGACGTTTTGGGCCCTTCTCCCTTCTGTAACTTTCAATGAGTCACTGCGTAGATGAAACAGATGGATGAAATAGGGGGAAAAAAATCCTATTACACGGCATCTGGGCGTTATTTAGCACGGGCAGCAGACAAATGAATAAAAAAAAATGTCCCGTTGAGGTTCAAAGACACTTGTAAGTTTGGCTTTGTGTCGTGGGTATAAGTGTGTGGTCCAGGAAGAAATATCCTTAAGAAACACATGTCCAAATGTTTCTGAATTAAACAACTACTACATTTGACTCTGACAGTCAAGATTCCTTATTCTTGGACTGTGGATCTCACAGCACTTGCCTGACTGTCATATTGGATTGTAAATAAATGTAAACATTTTGAAACCAACTGAAGCGAACATATAGTAACCAAACCCATAGTATTAAAAGAGATGAGGGATATTATTTGCCGACCCTTAACTTTACTGTTTCGGAAATCCTTATCTGAAGGTGTGG
>JAODKE010000120.1:374754-385197 GCA_026779605.1 Mormyrus hasselquistii
CACAGATACACCAGTGCATAGTTACAGCAAACACAGATACACCAGTGCATAGCTACAGCAAACACAGATACACCAGTATTTGAAGGCACACTTAATTTTTCAAAAGTGTGCCGTAATGGGTATTTATTTTATTTTTATTTACTTGAGAGAATATTTTTTTTATGTACTTTTAAGTAATTTAACTTTTTTATTATTATAAGCTGCAGCAGTATAGACAGAGATTTTTTATTTTATTTAATAATTTATTTATTTATTTTTATTTAAGACAGAAATACTATGTTTAGTAATCCACTGTTTAATAAGGAAAAAATAAGCAATTTATGTTTTGTTTCTTATATACCTACTGTACTGAAAACATACAGAACTGTGACTTAAAACCTGAGGTATGTTCTAAACCGTGATTTTTGTGTATTTTTACACCCCTATATTACAGATACAATTCAACATATTGTACAAACAACAGCCCCTGCATACTCTCACCCCTACCTGGTCAAAGCCCAAAGGAAACTCCCCAACACTGAGCCCACCCTCTTGTCCTGCTTGATTGCATTCAGAGGCAGTAAACTCACAGGCCAATCACAGAGGCACTTGCAGGGATGCTAGCCAATCACAGCTCTTGCAAAAGTTACGGATATGAAGGATGCGAATAATCAGCCAATGGAATTTCCCCAGCTCATCTTTCCTGCCTTGCTGCATTTACGTGCATTGTGGGAATCGGTCCTCAATAGACTGGTAAATAAATGATTCATGAGACGAACCAAGAAGGACTTAGATGAAACAGAGTGGAATATTTGGAAGAACCCTGTAAAATCCTGGGAGCGCAGCATCTCTGCATCCGTAGTCCCTTATAAACGGATTCTCTTTATTCCGCTTCTTTATTCTGTAGGCCGTTCCCCTGCACTCTCACTAAAAAGCCAGGCTTCACATCATCAAACAAACACAGAGTTTAAGTTCAGCTTCCCTTTTAAATTAAATGAAGTGGAAGTGATGTTGTCCTCCTGTGCAACTAACATACAAAAACGTTTTAGAGAAATATGACACCGAGCAGAGCATTGTGGCAGACAGAGCCCATCTGAACAATGTCGTCCCCCCCACCACCACACACACACACACACACACACATATATGCAGCATTGCTACAATTTTTTAACCGATAGGACAAAATCACTTGCTGAAAAAGCCCATGAAATTGAATTTGCTGGCTTTCGCCGATTTACAGCGCGACACCCTCCATTCCGGCTAGGAGTGACTCACGCTTGGCGAGACAAAAATTGAGACCTAACTATCCAGAGTTGATGATAATAATGCAGAACGCTGTAGGGCTGCCAAAAGGTAATGGGGAGATAAAAGGATGCGGGAAGGGGTCCCTCGGCCGGGAGCGGCTGAGAAGGGCAGATGACCTGTTTGCTTTCTCCCACCAGAGTAGGTGTCGGGATCGTCTGCGGCGCTGTGATCAAAACGGCGAGCAAACACTGACTCTCGTCTCATCATTTCCCGTGTAGAGGACGCTGACTGTCCTCATTCAGACTGCATTCTACACCGCCGCAGTTCAAATCCAGGTTAGAGGAGGGATTTAAACATATTGCATATGTTTATCTTTTTTTTTTTTTTTTTGCTTTCAACTGCCAGCCTGAGACATACCCAGGCAACACTGTGTGAATGTTACCTGTAGGTTGGTGCCCCATCCTGGGTCGTTCCATGCCTTGCACCTATAGCCTCCAGGATAGGCTGTAGATCCTCGTGACCCTACACAGGGCAAGCGAGTATAGAAAATGGATGGATGGATGGATGGAACTCCAGTAAACCACACTAGTTAGGTAAATTAACATGAAAAAACAAAACAAATGGCAGTGATATTTCCAAGTCGGTGTGTGCGTTTTCCACTTAAAACCCAGACGCTGGCTTTGCATTGATTTTCCAGGTTTGTGTATTAGTCATTGGGGGGGGGGGGCACTGTTTTTTTTTTATATACTCTGCCTAGCAGGTGATTAAGTGGCACGGCAGTGTTTGGAGGTTTGGCTGTGCATAAATATCAACACAATGATGGTGTGGGCACTGCCTGCCCCCCACTGTGAGAGCAACGTGGAGCGTCCATGGAATTTGAGACGGTGCTGTGTTCTGTGTCAGAGTCATGCTCGTTACAGGCTGAACTGGAGGGCAGATGCACTCGTGCATTAGTTCACGCACACGCAGACATGCGGTGCATGCATTGTTCCCTCACTCTTTTTGTGCTGCCTGTGAATTGGCATCTCTAAATGGCCCCTGGTTCATATCCCATACTGCGTAGGATTAGGCTCCAGTTCCCCCACACTGGCCTACATGGCCCTGTACTAGATGAACTGCTGCAGGATGGATGGATGCAAGACAAGCCAGGCAATTGCCCAGGATGGCATCTTTTGAGGGGTCACTGACCGACAAAAATCTGCCTCCCTGATTGATGACTTTTACCATCCGCCCCTGCTAGGGTGACCACCAGCATGACTCTAAAAAGAAGGACACCAGTATCCAAAAAAGGAGAGGGTACGATATATCTATTGTGATGCTTATCTCAACAGAACGGCATAAAAAATAACTGCAAACACGGCGGGAGAAAGGAGGACATTGGGGCTAAAAGGAGGATAAGACAGAGTCTGGACAGTCTGGCCAGAGTAGCGGAAAAACAGACTGTCTGGACGAAGTCTAGATGAGTAGTCACCCTACTGCCAGGCCATACAGGGTGAAATTAGGTGGCCTCAGTTGCGGGGGTTGGGGGGACTAACGTTCTCCTACGGTATCACATAGGCTTCAACCGCCACTGGATGGATGTTCCTTTTGTGCACAAACTGCTGGGGATCAGACAGGCCGCTCGTTTTATAGATCCAACCAAAGAGGAAATTCTCACTGCTCAGAGAATGACAGCCGAAGTCGATGTCCTGTCTGCGGCCCTCCGGGGCCACGGGAGCTAGTGAAATGGCAACTCATCGTGGACAGGAAGGACAGGAAATGCTAGTTCGAGGATAAACAGAAACCAGCAGCTTCCATGACTATGTCAGGCCTGTATTTCCCAGGTCCTTCCCAGAGGATATGCCTCTTTTTGTGCGTCTGCTATTCTGCCATTTACCAGAGACAGCACACCTGCAAACTCACATTTCACCCAAGAGCGATGCCTATGACCTGGTAAAATTACAGCAGGGCTTGTCTGAGGTGACAGAATAAACTGTTTGGAGGGGAAAGGTAAAGAACTGCAAGTAAATTATATCACACAACAGCGAGAAGATGATCAGGGTAAACTACGGCAGCAGTAAACAAACACAAACGGCATTTGCGTAAACTGTAAATGCACCTGATTTGCTTTGAATGAACATCTAATACAGGACCATAAAAGGAAACGTAGCTGGGAAGAAATTTATTCACGATTTTGACCAAATGGTGTGTTAAATTCTTAATGTCCAGTTTATGTAAATCTGAATACGGGTCACTGAACTTATTGCAAACATATACCTGAAGCTAAATTTATATAAGCAGAAAAACATTACACTTCTCCTTGAAAATCAGTAACATACCATAAATAAAATTATCGTTCATTGGTTTCATAAGCTTTTTTACCTATAAGAGGCTTCTGAGCGTGTCGCCATATTACAATTATTCCAGCTAATTTTCCGTTCATGGTTGCTGAATTTTCTCACGCATAATTTCCTTGTCTTGTGACCTCAGTCTTCCCTCCTTTGCGGTGTCACTCACCAATGCATGACATATCAATTTAAATAGCAACAACAGATACCCATGGTTTGATTCTAAGAGCAGTGTGAGAGCGCAGTACTTATCATGCCAGACCACACTACAGGCTGATGGTCAGACTGAGACGGGGGCAGTGAGGCCACTTCTCCAGCGCCCCCGTTTGGAATGGCTGCTCTGATTACACCCAGCATTTCCACAACACGTACCCGAGACCACCAGCAGATTCATCGATCGCCGAAGATGAACGAGGCGGCTTTGGGCTAAAAGGGGAATGAGGAAGGATGTTCAAACTGCTCACAATAAATGATTATGGACAGAGGAAGAGGAGCAGCGGTGATGGAGGGCTGGAGTGTGGTGAAGGAGCTCAGCTGCTCTGTACACGTTGTAGACCCTCGTCGCGCTGCTCCAATTATAGGGTGGATGAGGAATATCATTTAATAACATTGATGCAGTGGATGTGGGTCCGTGACCTTAAATAGTACCCAAGGACATAGTGGCTTGTAGGACAAAAATTCACTGGAGGAAATCAGTTATCTATCCTATGGAGATGGAACACATATCTCATCATAAATATATTTAAATATTGAGCGACTGTAACCAAATATTTGACTTCAATGTCAGAAAACACGCATTTCCAACTGTGATGCCAAAGGCTGATATTAAGCAAATTCATGTGAAAAATTCTAGGGCAGACATTAAAGCCCTTTGATTTCTTATCGAACACTGATGATAATTTCTCACAACATCCGTTCAGGCCTACAATTCGTTACTCGCGCTCTCATCAACACTGAAAAAGGATCCATCTCCTTGACAGGTCACAAATTCCGCCTCCACGGTTCCCAGAGAAAGGCTGGAACACTTCAACTGCAAGTGACATAATTTCGTAAGTTAATAAAATCAATATTTCAGGGCAACAGAAGACTGGAAGACCAGGATAGGCGGAGAGATGGTGGAAATTACACAGCGGGCACATTAGTTCTATTCAAAGGTTTCTTACCTTGATGCTGTGCCTCGGAATGGAAGGTTGCTGGTTCATATCATAGAGTTGGCAGGTTGATTTCACTGTCAGGCCCTTGAGCAAGGCCCCTTAACCCCCAATTGCTCCAGGGACTGCTGGACCCTGTATTGAACGGTATGTTGCTTTGAATAAAAATGTCTGCTAAATCACAGATTCTGAAACGTTTTGCCTGGAGACCTCCCCAAAAAGCATTGGTCAACTCCATTCTTTCTGACCCACAGACGCTATACTTCATGGGTACGCTATTATTTTTCTTCAATGCTCATGAGGTCTTGGGCGGTTATGCCATATTCAGAAATTCAACAAATGACCCCTCCCAATTATAATTGGCGACCCATAGTTTGAGAACCACTGTGCTACATGAGATGTTATTGTTGTCAGCACTGCGGCCCCATGTGATACAGTCAATTAATCGGTCAACCTGGCAACACACTGGGTTGATTTTGCATATGGCGGCTCAGTTTATTAATTATTCTAGAGGAACGTGGGGGCGGATCTTGACCTGAATTCCAGATGAGAACCAGTTTGCTGCGAGACACCCAGCTGCGAGAGAGGCCACCAGCACACTGTCGTGAGTCAGTGGCACGCGTTGCCCAGAAAACCGCCGCAAGCCGCCGTTCACCTGCCGTAACAGGAAGCTGCTCGGAGGAGGTACAGGGCATGACAGGAAAACAAATGCAGACATGTCCCCATTACTGAGAAAACCACACAAATATGCTGCAAAAATGAGCCATCAAAGGCTGGGATGACAGAAGCTATTTTGGTCCTTGCAAATGCTAAACCTTGTCTACGCTCAGTGTTGACTTTATCAGGCACACCTGCTTGTTAGTGCAAACAGTCTGCTCCTCCAAATGGTGGGTTGCGTGACTCAAACGGAATACATACAGGACACACAAGGGGTCATGAGATTCACTCGCTGCTTGACTAAGCGTTAGGACAGCTAAAATGCATGATCTAAACGTTTCCACACCCGGCGTGGCGGTTCCAGCGTCTCGAAACAACCGCCCTCTCGAAATCTTCACTACAGCGTGTAAATGGAAAAACATGCGGTCAGCAGCAGCTCTGCGGGGCAAAAACACCATGTTAATGAGAGAGGTCAGCAAAGAGCGGCCAGACTTGATACAGCTAACAGGAAGGCCACAAGTGCAAAAATAAGTACAGTAACTGTGGTGTGCCAAAAGGCTACTGCAAAGCTACAACCCTTCGACCATTGCAGTGCTTCTGGAGACTAAAGGGAATCTTATTTGGTACAACGTAGAGGTAGCTAATAAAATGGACATTGAGTATATTCCAAGGCATTGCCTTTAAGGGGCGTAGCTACAAAGAGTTTTGCTCTCCCCTTGAACAGGCTCTGTACTGGCAAAGGTGTCGGCACTGAGCATTAAACTACACGAGGTTCTGAAAGTTCAATTCCAATGCTCTCGATTTGACAGGAAGTAAAGAGACTCGTGAACAACTGGTCACGGAGTGTAGAGCAACCCGTTTCCTCGATGGCTTTTTCTATACTTTGTTTTGAGTCTATAACGATCGGAAGGCGCAGGTTTGAGAAACTAAGCCTGATTTTGGATCTGTATTAATTGCTTTGCCGGGGGGAGATAAATTATTTTTCTCAGCTAGCTATTTCAACTCATTTTTAGGCATATGTGAACAAATTAAAGACAAAAAAGGTACAACAGAAACAATCCAAAACCATATATTTCCTGAATGTGCCTTAAGAATGTTGTGAACCAGCCCAACAAATGTGAAACTTAGCTGCTTCTTCATTTTTCAAAAAATGATGGAAACAAAACTTGGGCAAATGTATCTAACATCAACATGTCAGGAAGCTCCAGTGTGTGGAGAAGGGTCTTCAGCCATAACCTCACATCACCTTTCTGCAGTGATGTGTAACTGAGGCCTAACGAGCAGGTAGTTCAATGCATCCTGTGCTAAGCTGCTTGATCGTTATGGCTGGTCCCATTCTGCTAAATTAATATGCAAATGTTAGAAGATTCCCTCCATGCTAGGAGGGTGTAACATGTAATGATCCCCCGTAGATGGAGTCATGTTTATTTTGTTTATTAATAATCCTACCTTAGGAATCATTTTTCTCCCCCAGCACAAATCAAGAATATTATTCTTAATAACCAGCAGGCAGAAACTTCTAAATACATTTAAAGTATGTCTATATGTCATGCTCTAGGATTCCAGACAATGAGGGAAAACATCTACTTTTTTCATTGTTTTACACCAACACACAAATATGAATTTATGAATGACATTAATACGGTGCAAAATGCCAGAGGAAATCATTCTGGTTTTGAGTAGGCGGTGATGACTCCAGCGCCCCCCGACACCGTTGACACATGGCCCCCCACCTTTCCACCATTAGGACTCCATTAGACTTTACTGAGAAGATGATGAAGGTTTCAGTGGGTATTGAGGATGGGAGGGGGGGCAGGTTTGCCACCTACTCTTGCAATAAGTTGTACGCCTCCATTGCGAAGCATCCATTTCTGGACAAACGTTGCCAAGGACGACGAGCTGCCAGCTGAGTCTCCATGGGCCGGGTGCTAATAATGCATTTTCATGATGCATCACGTCACTGACCAGGATAGGTGATGTGGGACTGAGAGATTAAATATTCTAGACATGTCACAACACACCGTCAGAGAACCAAGAGATTCTGATATCCCCCATCAGCAGCAAAGCTCTGAAAATAAGCTTGAAATAATCCATTGTGATGGAAGAACATAAAGACACAAAGATGTGACCTGCTGTAAAGTGGGATTCAATCTCAAACACATCTCACACAAAAAAAACCAAAAACATTTTTGGATCTAAGTGTAATCGAACAACACGTCCTCCTGCTGGATTTACTTGTCTTTCCAATTCACACTTTAAACCAAACTGTGCCTTTTATAAGAGCGATGCCATATAGTTCGTATCGATTACCTTATTATCCAGATGAATTAATCTCATCTTTCTTCTGCCCTACAAAATGCCTGGCTGAGCTAAACTGAGTTCTAGCAAACCTGTGCCTTTGGAAAATACCCAGTAAGACAGAAAGGCTGGACTACTCTGCTGTGCCACCTATTATCTGATATGCTTTCAAATCAATCTTCCATTGATCACGGAGTACATGTAATGAATGAAACCCTCCAGATTGTGAAAGTCAAGTCATTTTATTCGTAGTGAAGAACCACAGCATTTCTGGTATCTGATCTGAGGGCGAAATGCGACAAGTACAGGAAACAAACTGTCATTGTTCAAAACAATATCTCATAAACCCCAAACAGAACATTAAATTAAATGTATAAATTCAATATGGAGGCAAGGAATGGACCCCACACCCTCGATCATTACACATCAGCGCAGAAAAAACACCAATAAAATATTTTCCTAGAGTATTCCACTGGAAAATGAAAAACTGTGAAAACAAAAAAGGAACCGAGATTAAAGTCGACGCAAACAACAGATAAAAAAAACACAGTGACATGCACAACAAAAAAAGCCAAACATAAATGGGAGCACACAGAATCCAGCTGGAAAACAACAACACGAAAAATGCCCCCAAAAAGGTGCAGAGATTGATTAAAGCTGCAGCCATTTGAGAGCCCGGACCTCATGGCCACGCCCCAGCCTCAGAGCCGCCCCACACCCCACCCCAGCTAGTTGGGACATCATGGAAATCGATGGGTAACAGAAAGCTCTGGAAACACGCTACGTTGAGGGGATGACTTGAGCCAATACTTCCTGGATCTGATCGCAAAATGAACGCTAATGGAAAATCTTGAATGCGGACTTCCTGTCCGGGGCCAATCTTGCATTAGCATGACAGAAATTTCTAGATGCTCTGTCATCAACCGCAGCTTTTTCACTTCCCCGCCCCCCCCCCCCAACACAAGCCTCATGCTGTCAGTTTAAAGCCAAGAGTTCCTCTACTCCTGTCTGTTCCTCCTTTGATGACCTCCCAAAAGCTGGTGATCGAGGCGGACGTCATTCCTCTTAAATCCCCCTCTGGAGGAAATGGGTCGTCAACAGCACCCATGTGGCAACGCTGTGAAATGATTACTCCGACTTTAGTGGCCCTATCATATGCAAATGTGCTCAATAAACTGGTACTTGGGTGGCAGGAATGGACCTTGAGTACAATGAGTTGGCGGCTTCCACTCTGCTGCCCCGCGGGCATCGCAGCATGGTGCTCCGTGGGGCGTCGCTTTAATGGCGGGGAATTTCACCAGCCTCCTGCCCCGATTGCATCCTTTCAACAATGATGTATTTCTAGGCTACGGGGAGCTAAATCTTGCCCGCCTCTGCCTGCTGGCTCGGAGGCAGAGGCGTCCTGATGCTGCCATAATTTCGCCTGACATGCTGGCAGGAGTGGAGTGTGCCGCTCCTCTGGTTGGTTGGGGTCATTATGCGGGGGCGGGGCTTTTTAAGATGCACCGTGGGAAATGCTAATCGAAAAACACTCCCACCCAAAGAAACCAACAAGAAGTTATTAAAATATGGATTATGTTAAAGGGCTTCCGAAAAACAATGCCCTAACAGAAAATGGCTGCACCACACATTTAGTCAATGATAAATGGGCACGTCCAGGACTGTAAAGCACATGCTCTGCCCCCTCGCTTTGACTTCCATGACAGGAGCCAGACAGAGGGCCCCCTTACAACTTGAGGCTGTGCTCAAAATGTTCCCTGTCTTTTATGTTTCTGAAAACGCACACAATGACATTAATGGTGCTTCGGTGCTCTGAGACATATCTCTGTTGATTGTAGCCCTTTCGAGTTTTAGGTATGGAAGACAGATACGGGCGCAACTGGCATCAGCATACACAGTACAGGTCCTGCACAGAAAAATGTGGCTGCTAACTGCAGTTGCTAACCACTAACAGCTGTCGCTAACTGCTAACCATGGCTGCTAACCGCTAATGTACGTGCCGAAAGCCCAGACGACGTCAGCCATAGCCTACCTGCTTCAACTTAGTAGACAGTGCTGCTTTTCCACAGCCAAAAGGAGACAACTAATCAAAGACTAATCAATGCCCCGGGGCAGGTAGGGGAGACAGACTGTGGTCCCACCTCTCACGAACCTCAAAGCCGGAGACAGAAGATAGACCAGGAAAAACATCTGAATGCAACCCAATGGAAATGAGTAAACAAACGGGTGTAGGAGTCTGTTGAGTTGCCCGTGAGAAACAAGGCCCGTGGATGGTTCCAGAGCCACTGGGGTCCACCGGCTGACTCGTGCATTCAACGCGGCCAGCAGGCAGCTGCTACGTGTCCAGCCTCCGCCTGAAATTCATGCTGCTCTCCCCACTTCGCCCTTGAGAAAACCGGTTCCCCTCCCCCCAATTATTGCTGAATAATTCTCTCACAGTAATAAATATATACATAAAATATACACCTTCACATAGATACTTATAGATTCCTATAGACAGTTTGGGCTGCAGACAGTCCTTTTCAATGGTGTTAAGAGCACAGCTGAGTTCTTTGCACAGAGTCTGTATGAATAATCACCACATTAAACACGAAGGAGCCACCGCCAAATAAGAACATATGGGGGAAAATCTGAACTTATATGTTTGGTGAATATTATTATAAACATTGCATAATGTCAACAGAGCAAGAAAAAATAAAATCACATTTGCTTTGGTAGGCTGTTTACCAGATGTACCCCTCCATATCCATTTCAACTCTTTGTGTATGTGTGTGCGTGTATTATAT
>JAODKE010000120.1:395381-409300 GCA_026779605.1 Mormyrus hasselquistii
ATATACTATAAGAGTACAGGGTAAACTAAGTCTTAAAATGCAGGCAAAGACCCATTGCAGTGAGCCTGCGTGTGCTCAAATTAAATCTCATCTCGACAGATCCATAAGTGTGCTGAAACTTCACAAATGGTGGAGTCACTTGCAGGATCACCGATAAGTTAGTGAGTAACGTTTGAGGGCCTAACAGAGACACCACCAATGAAATGAGACTAACAATACTGACTGAGACTCCAGGGACCCGATGAAGAGACTGAGGGAGCAGAGCTATAAGGGACGTAAACATGGGAGGAACTGCAAACATGAGGCTGCTGGGGATTTTTTGGAAGGTAGAGGGCATAAGAAAACACGTTAATGATATGGATTAGTGAACCTTATCATTTGCTAGTAATATGTGTTAATCGGTAAGTAAGTGACATGCGAAGCGGCCAGTCGGCTTTCAGCTGGGGTCAATGCCCCTGAGGCTCCGCCCTTAGACTCGCCCCCTCCAAACTCCGCACCTGGAAGTAAAAGAAGGCTTGGCCGAACCAGTAGTGCATGATGGTGACTTGCGCCGCATCGTACTGCAGGTCCCTCCAGATGAACCGGGTCACGGCCACCTGGATCAGCAGGCTGCCAGAGAGCACCGGCAGGTTGTGGGGTCGCGAGACTAGGGCAGCCAGCAGCACCAGGCCAACGTACACCTCCCACAATCCCCTGCTCTTCAGCCTGCCATCTCCCGCGTCCACTTGTGAGCGCAGGAGGTCCTTGGTGCCTGTGAACAGGATGCCGAGGATGAAGACGTAGACGAATCTCGCCTCCAAGACGCCCCTTAGTAGCCGGGGGGGGGAGAGGGTGGGGGGGGGGAGAGAAAAAAAAAGCAAATGTCACCTGTGTATGTTACATATCCATTATCCTGAAAGGTTCACGTAAGGCCATTATGGAGCGTGTGCTGAAATACGCCGCATCAATCTCTCACGACACACCGCAGAGAAGACAGATATGCTCACAGCCCCCAGTTGCGCCCCCCCGTGCTCGGCCATGCGCCTGACGCAGGCATGAGAGCGCCTAGCGGTGGTATTGCAGCGGACGACGCCGCGGAACCTCTGCAGAAAAACCAAACGCGCGCCTCGGTTCCGTTGTACAACCAAACAGCAGCACACTGTGTCTCTGAACCAGCAGGGTGTCAGCTCAAATCCCAGGGTCAGCTGAGTACAGCGACGGTAAACACACCATCAGTCAATACAGAAAATAAGTAAAACTGCCGCTGCCTTTTTGCCTGATTTTTTTTTTCCTGAAACATAATGTGAATGGATTGTAAGGGCGGCTCATGCATAGACAGCAGAAGCTTGGTCTTCTTGGTCTATGATGTCATGCTGGACTATATTTAAAGAAGCAGAGCTTTTTTTTTTAAAGGTGACCTAAAGGTGCGGTGGTGTCTGGCTCTGTTTCTCAAGTCCGATGGCACCGACAAGGCCCCTAACCCCAACTGCTCCGGAGACACTGTCCAACTCCGCTTTCTGACCGCAAGCTGCAAATGAGGATCTGAAAGCACAGTCAGCAAGCATCCCACGGCATGGGGAACAGCTCGAGTGAAGGGTTTGCGCGGTGCCGATATGCTCACTCTCAGGACCGCAGCTAGGATCTTAAGACGATCCGGGGCATTAGCCAGAGACGTAATCTGTCCAAGGGTTCCCCAGCTGATGGTATAGCTGATAACATCAGAGCTAAACAGATGATTTGGGGCTGGTCTTCATTCATCATTCAGGGCTTCAACCCCATGCTCGTCAAGTCAAGAGGGGGTTTATTGTTATACAAATCATATTCAGCACACTGCGTAGGGTGACAAACAGCCTAATAATGTTCCCTAGACCGCGATGCTACATAAATACAAGTGCATGGATAGACAGGACAAGTGTGGGTGTGTGTGAGAAAGAGAGAGACAGGGAAAAACAGAGAAAGACAGAGAGAGAGAAAGAAAGAGAGACCACAGTGCTACATATATACAAAAATTGCATGGATAGACAGGACAGAGAGAGAGAGAGAGAGAGAGAGAGAGAGAACGAACATCAACAACATTGACACACAGGTAAACAATGATGGAATGTTCCAAATGGTCCATGATGGAAGTAGCTGGGCACATGACTGATGCGTCCACTCACTCTACTAGCCACAGGATTTAAATTTGCAACCTTCTGGATATGGGCATAGATCTGTAACCCACTGAAGCACAAATCCCTCCTCGGTAAATGAAATAAATTTTGGAGAATCACCTCACAGCTGGGGATCTATGTCTGGCCTGTGTTAGGAGCAGCTGCATGGCTCTCTAAACAGGCAATGAGCGCTAAATACCGGGCGTTCCTCTGTAATAAACCCCACAGCAGGCCTGCTTCAGTGAAGCGCAGTGTGGGGGTCTTACAGGCCAGCGGAGAGCTTTCAAAGAGGCTGGCGTGACCACGGAGAACCCGCACCTCTTCATCTGGCAGAGCGGGTGTGATGTTGTCCCCTCCAGCTGGGAGGTGCGGCGTCAGATAGCCGAGGGAATCCATTCTGGTTTCCATGACACCTGCAGCCCTGTGGTTGCCATGCTCTGTCACTGTGGACAACGGGATCTGAACCCTGACACCCACCCCCCCTGTTTGTATTGTATTGCTTTACTGAGACAGAAGGATGACTCAGCTCAGTTACTGCGCCAATAACACCAGCTGAGGGCTTACATGCCCGGCTGGACTGAGAACGCACACGTGTGCAGAATTCGGGTCAGGGACCCTGGAGAACCTGGGAGCTGAAGCTAAAAATAAAGGTAATAGCTCAGGAATCTCCAGAGGTTAAAAGGGCCTCTGGCCCCTGGGTATGTTTAGAAAAGCAGAAACTGCATGGACAGGAGGCCATGGAACCGTCGCAGTGACAGCTAGAGGCACCTCGAAACTAAACACAGCTTTGCGAGGTGTAACCATGGTGACCAGCCTTGGTGGCATTGAGACAGAACATTACGGACTCCAAGTAGAAATGCCCCAGGATTCCCTCTGTAGTTATACGAGGCAAAGGACTAAGAAACCGAAGTACTGAATTATTACCACACCTGCACACGTATGTATACACCTCCCCAGTGACCCCCCACCCCCCCCCACTGGGCCTGGCTGTTTACCAGGCTGTTATGCCAGCCTGCTGGCATTTTGATGGAAGCAGGTTCTTGTCAGCTGAGAGATGAGTTCAGTTGTTAGTGTTAGCACGGGTGCCAGAGTCCCTGGTGACTGGGACAAGCGGAGCATACAGAGAGGCGGGGTACAGGGAGAGGCGGGGTATACTAAGAAGTGGGGTACAGGGAGAGGCGGGGGATACTAAGAGGTGGGGTACAGGGAGAGAAAGGGGATACTAAAAGGTGGGGTATAGGGAGAGGAGGGAGATACTAAGAGGTGGGGTATAGGAAGAGGCAGGGGATACTAAGAGGTGGGGTACAGGGAGAGGAGGGGGATACTAAGAGGTGGGGTACAGGGAGAGGAGGGACATAGGCAGATGCCCAAGCAAAGGCCAAAGCGGTGTTTCTCACATATGCGTACACGCAAGAGACGCGGAGACGAAACATGCGCTGAACATCCCCAGCAATACAGAAACACAGATACTCATGCACACAAACACAGACATGCGCAGACACACGACAGACGCACTTACATAGGCATCAAGACACATAAATAATCAGGCACACAGAGGCGCACTAGCTTTGGAATTTCCATTTTTAGGATTACCATGCAGAGACCATCAAAAGTTAATGCATGCTATCCTATTATCCTATCCTAGCACGCGTTCTCTGGGAAGCAGCCAGCGATGACCCGGCCCAGGCCCAGCTGATCATGTGTCTGACAGCGGTGGGGACGCGAGGGGCGCAGTCCCCCGCGATTCAGCCACGCCGCCGCTCCCCCACTCCTCGCTGACCCTCCCTCCGATGCACCTGCAACAGTGGCACTGAGAATTCATCTCCATCTTGATGAGGGACCTCATGAATAAATATGAGTAAATAAGAGATCAACATGGCCCGCGATCGACTTAATTAAGTCTATCATTTTCATCCCTTTTACGCAGCTGCATCAAATCAATTTCTGATTACAGTGCGCAAAAAGTTGTTAAACAATACTTTTGTGGAACATGACAGTAGCTTCTTGTTAACTCTTGAATATTAGCAATAATGCCACCGCGATTCCTTACGCCGCTGGTGTAACTGGGGGAAACGTCACACTCTGGTGTTCACAGGGATAGAATTAAATAATGTCAGAATCCATTTCCTTCGACATTTTGCAGTTTAAAATAACAGTTTTTTGACTTTGTGTGATTATGAGCTATGCTTTTTCTTCAAAGGCTATGACTAGTACAATTGTACCAATGTACAGAAGTGCTGTGTGGCTGAGCAGGTTATGCCTGTGACCAAAAGGTTACCGGTTTAAATGCACTGGGCCCTTGAGCAAGGCCCTTAATCCCCAGTAGCTTTGGAGATGCCAGTCCTAATGAATAGAGTAATACTTTATATTAACTGCACCTTCATAATGCATTCGTAGAAACATTCAGTGCACCTTTATAATGCATTCATAGAACATTCATTTATAAACAGAATGTATGTATACCTTGACATCTTTAAATACCTTAATAGCTTTAATTTACATTAATAACAAAAATCATGATTATATCATTAAAATCTTTATCACCGTATAATGTTTGCTATTAAAATATATGAAAGATAAGATGTTAGAATGTTAAGATGTACTTGCATGCTGCTTATGAATGTTTTATAAATGCATTATGAAGGTGCACTGAATGCTCTATGAATGAATTATGAAGGTATACTGAATTTTCTGTGAATGCATTATGAAGGTGCACTGAACATTCTGTGAATGCATCATGACGGTGCAGTTAATGTGAAGTATCAACTAATACAGTACCACAGAACAGCCTAAATTTTGTGATTTTGAAACCTACGTTTTTAAACTTTAGAAACTACAGTACAGAGACTGCCTTTACAAATTCAAAACCGCAAGAGTGTCACGTCTGACATGCACCAGTCTGGGGAACCTTGCTTCATATTTCCATACCAGCCCCATATCTCCATCACTGGGGACTGTGATCAAACTGTCAATTAGTCTCCTCCAATCCTGTCCATGAGAATGAAATCCCCGCACTGCGGCTCGCCTGTTCCTCAGCTCTGCCAGATGGTTGCGTTATCGATCCAGGCGGCATATGCAGCTGCTAGTCCTGTTCCACTACCGGCGTCGCCGGAAGGAGATCCTCTATAGCAGAGTTTCCCAATCCGGTCCTTGGGGACCTGCGGACAGTGCACATTTTTGCTGGGAGGGAGCAAAAATGTGGACCGTGCGGGGGGATCCCTGGGGACTGGGTTGGGAAACACTGCTCTAAGGGATACCACCAGTCCAAAAGCTCCTTTTCAGACACCAGTCCTGATGGATTAGCACATGCTAGCTAGAAATTCATCTGTGTTACTCCAGCCTGCGCGCCACATTTAGGGCCCTGTATGGTTAACTTTCCATTTTCATCCTCTGGAGCTCCAGTTGAACTGTTATATGAGGGCATTCCTGTCTAAAGCCATTAGACTGTTCAATGAGTCACCCTGTGATGGGGGAGGGGGGCACTCATTATCTGAATGGACCAGAACCATTTAGGCAAATTTCACATACACAGAACATTCATTCTTTATAATCGTTCCCTATACAACCCACTGTGCAACACCGTTAATTTCTGAACCGTTACTAGGGCATTCCATGCAACACCACCCCTGACATTCCTTGCTTTGATACTGCTTATTGATATTTATTTACTGTTACTGTCTAAACGTGTATGCTGTGCTACTGTAAAACTGCAATTTCCATCAGGATTAATAAAGAATACATCAATCCATCCATCCATCCATCCACTGGAATTTCTGGGTGATACTGGGGGGCTGGACGTGGATCAGACAAACGGAGTGAAAACGGAAATGGTCACGGCGATCAGGAAGCCAACAGACAAAAGCACTCTCAGTCCCATGGTGAGGGGGAATAGGTTATTTGACCTTAGGAATACAAACAGGTAAAGGGTGCAGTTAAAAGCCAGAACACACAGAGTGAATAAAAAGAAACCAGGAATGCAGTGACAAATGGCTGTAGTAAGCTGGAACCTGTTGGACACGCTCACAGATTTCGATGTGAACAGAGCTGAGCTTAACGCACATGATGAGAGGGATTTGAATCAACATCCCTGTGAGTCCTACGTGTCCACACAGAACAGTAGGAGTAATAGCGATTATATTCACCATAACGCTTCAGGAAAGATCATCTGGGCCCTTCCTCCAGTGCAGTGTTTCCCAGCTTGGTCCTCAGGGACCCCCAGACGCTTCACATTTTCGCTCCCTCTCAGTTCCCGGTAATTTCTCAAGGGCCAACGAGGATATGAACCCACAACCATCCGGTCAGGGGGACAGATGTCTAAACCACTACTATTAACTCCAGTTTGTTTTGCATACAGAGTTGGTAGGAAGCAGCTGAGAGAGCAAAGGCTTGAACTGTCCTGGGGTTCTCGAGGACTGGGTTGGGAAATACTGCTCTGTAAGCAAAGAAATATGAGTATCATAACCTGGGTTCAATCCCCGCAAACCCTGGCCCAGAGGATGCAAACTGACTATTTCGGAAGAATGGCTGCGAGGGTGGGGTTCCTTCCCATCTCCTCACCCTACAGCTGCATTTACTGCTGAGTGTGAGTGTAACCTGCTCTTGTAGAAGGTCATCAGGTACAGCCCATAAATGGGGGGAGGAAAGCACACAGCAGATGAGTGGAGGGCTTCAAGATTACTTGAGCATTTTAGATATGGAGGGGGCGGGTAGTAATGACAAGCGACTACAAGAATTATGCAGAAATTTGTGGCCGATTCAAATTTTCCGCTCGATTATTGACAATAAGGCCCTTGGTGAGAAGGATTAAAGCCTCAGGACTTATAACTTTTTAAAAGATGATTCAGGTACAAAATAATAAAAAGGAAGTGCAACAAAGAGGTATGGAAGGCAAGGCTGCCGGAACTGCAGAGTCCCCAACTCACTTAGAGAGGTCGCGACCATCCTGTTGCCATGGGAACAGCACGTTGCCCACGGCTGCCCGGTAACTGTACACTCCCAGCAGGCCGAGGACCAGGGCAATCTTGGACACCAGGGAGCAGCGGCGTTGCACCAGGATGAAGATGAGCACCAGGGAGCCAGCCGCGAGCAGGGACAGCGCCCCCTTGTGTTCCGAGCTGTAGAAACAAAGGCAAACAACTGACCAATCAGGAAGAAACAAACAACCGCAGGCCAATTGGAGAACAGCAAACATTATTACAGTGCATGGAAACTCCATTTTTATATTTTTAGCATGAGTAAGATGTAGTGATGAGTGGCTGTTGATCTTTCGCCTTTTTTTTCTTCCCTCTCCTTTACAGGTGCAGCGATTGGAGACTGTTTTCTACTTTACTCATATCGTTTGTTTTTTTCTTTTATTTAATTTCTTTTTCTTCCCCCTCTTAATCTGTCCCTCCTCTTCGGCCAGCTCAGCCACTGCGATATTTTACATGTGCTAAAAATGAAATGGATAAATAAAAATAAAAAGAAATCAATCAACATGAAGGGCCTATACAGAGTTTATAGAGCCCCTCATGGTAAAGCAAACATGTTTGGCACAGCAGTGCATTCAGACCATGATTCTGCTGGACAGGACAAAAGTTAAAAAAAGGAAGGAAGAGAAAAAAAAAGAAAAAAAGGGAAAAAAAAGAAAAAAAGGGAAAAAAAAAGATGCAGTGATGACTCCCTACCCCCACAAAAACAGCTCAAAGACAAAAAGAAATACTGCTGATATACTTACTCAGCTAAAAGATGCCTTTGTAGCATTTTTTTGTTTGCCCAGCATCAAGGACTCCAGCGACTGCATCTCTACGGCTTTGCCCAAGTAATAAAATGACCTATCATACAGTTACAAACTCCTAACTCATCTCTGGACTGTAAGACACGAGATCTACACAAAGTCCTCCTTTGTGACATGGCCTGCGGACCAACAGCGGATTTGTTCTCTACATTCGGGATAAACCAAGAGCGAAAACTGCAGGTGGTGGCTGGATAGGAAATCCCACAGCTTGGACACCGGATATAAGGAGACTGCCTTTGCCTGTTTAGAGCCGTGTTGGGCTGAATCATCACTGGAAGGCTAAGAATCGCAGTGTCCTTTGAGGAGAACGCCCACGGGAAAGCGATCACGACTGTCTAATGACGGTTAAAGTGGCAGTTGCCGTTTACCGTCGTCGGTTTCCCAGAGTCGTGGCGGTAATCTGATCACTGCACGGTCGACTGAAAAGCTGAGCGCGGGTGAAGGACGGCTCTCAGCAGCTGTCAAAATCAGACGAGCACTTGGCTGTGGACGCACCATGGGGTGGGAGCGCCGTTTAGCAGACAGACGGGCGTGACAGTCAGCCTGCAAGACTTCAAAGCTACCAGGGATCCCTAAGCTGTAACCGGTCATTAGGGGGAGCCATTGAGTGCAACAGAATCCAAGCGACATGGTGATGACGACACAAGGGTCCTCGGTATGTCCACTTCAGCACCCCCATCTGTACATATCCGCCTCTACTCTGCGTCAACGGAATTTGATAACCGCGTGCGAGCTTGGGACCCCTGTTTCTCGGTGTTCCTGCCCTCGTCCCTGCTCTCCACGCCTCGTAAACCCTCACGGACACACGCAGACAGGAAGAGCCCCAGGCCCTGCGTGGGCTCCGCCTCCCCGTGAGAGTTCACAGGGACACAGCGTCCGGCGTAGAAAGCGGCACCCTCGCTCTGCGTCGCTTCTGCTTCTTATTCTGCTGAATTAGGGTTTGCGAGCAGCACCAGACGCACCTTCAGCACGAGAGGGATGGGATATTCTGCTCACATCTGCCTCGGTCTCAAACAGGAGCTTGAAGTTTGTCCCTCAGATATCCTGGATCTTTGCTGAAGGGAACCTTCTGCCATTAAATGAGGAGTAACAGGAACCACTGGGCTCAGTGCTGTTCATCCACCTCGAATGACCTCTTGATGTCACCCCCAGGCTGTCTGTGTGTGAGACTTGTATATTTTCCCAGTACGTCTTCCAGGTGTTTCCCCCACAGCCCAAAGACTCATGGGTAGGCTTCACTAAACCATCCATGATGTGTGACAGTGTTGCCGAGAGAAGGTGAGACCAGGGACAAATCGGTGAATTTGCCAAAATGATTTTATCACGCTTCAAAATGGAACAACAGCCACATTGTAGAACTAAAAATGTGTTTCGGCTGTATGGTCCTCCAGTTCCATGAGCTTTAGGCTCCATTCATTTACCCAATCACTTTCTATATTACTTCGCGGGGGTCCAGAGCCTATCCCGGAAACAGGGGGCGCAAGGCAGAGGATGATCCAGGACACCATTCACATGCCTTAGCATGTTTTTGGCCTGTGGGCTGCCCCACTTATGAAACCTATCATACTAAAAGTACACAGATTAAGGAATAAAAAGATACCAGATTGATTCAGCAATTCCACAGTCTTCCCTCCCCTGTGACGAACTTGGCCTCTGTCTTAATATTCATGTCTTAAAATGTGACATCTGTGTTTATATTCTATTTATTATCATTATTATATTATCATTTTTCATTTGCACTACAACCAACGAGCGCGATATTTCAAGTCAGTGTACAACTCACACGCATCACATCACAAGCTAAGAATAAAAAATACTTTGAGTACTGACAAACTGGCATCCTGTCTAGGGCACTGTTTCCCACAGACAGTTCACATTTTTGCACCCTCCCAGCTCTCAGTCTGGAGCAAAAATGTGGGCTGCCTGGCAGCGAGCTCAGAGCGAGCAAAAATGCAGACCGGCTGTGGGTCTCCATGTACCGGATTGGGAAACACTGGTCTAGGGCAGAGCTATTCAATTCATGGTCCGCAAGGGCCGAGCACTGCTGTTTTTCTAGCTTTCCTTTACCTGAGAGCCAGTTGTGAAGCCTCTGGCCAATTAGAGCCAGAAATTATTGAGCTAACTAACTGGGAGACATGAAAACAAGGCCTGGATTTGGAATCGAGGGCCAGATTTGAATAGGGGGGGGTCTAGGGTGTTACCCTACCTTCTGCATCCCTATGACCTGCATGAAGTGGTTACGGAGGATGGATTTCTTAGAAGATGTACTTGATGAAGACCTGAGATCCACACCACTACGACTGTTTTTGGTAGCACTGTGTGAAATCATGTACATTTATAGAAGTGACTCAGGCCTTTTAATGTGAAAGTCAGGCAGGCATGGTGCCCGTGTGAGCATCTCCTCGCACGCTGCATCAAACCAAGTCGCAAACGAAAGCTGGCGTCTTCGATACCCTGACGATACCGGCACACCTCTCCCTGGCAAATAGCAGGCTGCTCCCAGCATATCCAGGTCATCTCTCAAGCCTCCTGAGTGCCGCAACAGCAGCATTCTGGATCTAAACATAGTGGCGATGGAGAAGATGCTAAAAATCAGCACTATCTGAGGGTCAATGAGCCGAATTGAGCGTGGGTCAGCAGGCGGCAAAGGGGGACGCGGCCAGTCCTGAAACACTCGCCCGCATCGCCCAGACCCACTTTACTTTTAATCAGCTCATGGGCAAAAGCTCAAACGAGGTCCTCGCAATAGCATTGTTCTTCATGACCTGTGGTGCCCTGCATAATCCCTGCCCCTCTGCCACAGATAATTCTGACAGCACGTCAATCTATTCTCCCATCATAAACGATCCAGAGAACCATGCTGCTTACGTTAAATGGACTCTTTGGTTCGAGGATATGATGCTTGGTGCAAAGCCCATGATCACGGTCAATCACCTGGACCATCCATCCCGATTTAGTTACTTTCACGAAATATTTGTGACAGAAAGGCAGTTAGCTATTACTTCAGCACACCATTTTACTTCACACAATATTGTTGATTTGCACTGCAAAAAAAACCAGTCTGAGAACAGCTGAAATAATATGCAAGTACTTAGAACCATCACTACTGTGTAATAAAATGTCAAGCTATAGCCCTTACCCACCCGTCCATCCATCCATCCGTCCATCCATCCGTCCAGCATGTCCAGCACAGAGTTATGAAGACCACCAAATAAAACTACCTAGATACTGTTTGCACATACAAATTCACATAAATTTAAATGGATGCGCATTTCTAAACAAAAGCAAGCCTGGATAACGTCCTTCTCATAGTGAGGACAAGTGCGGCGAAGGAGAGCTTATGCGGCGGCCTTCTGACGCACTTCCCACGAGAGGATTCTGCCTGAAACTAGGCTCTTTCATCACGAGCTCTCAATCAAATCAGGAAAGAGCAGATGCTACCCGCTTCTGCCGCGTCAGACCACTAAAGTACCGGAAGTCGACTTCTTGGGAAACAGGAGCCCGGCAAATGGGCCAGAAAACATTATGGACTGACTGCGGACCGGTGACGCAACATCGATCTCAGCCGCCGGGATCCACACCATCCCTGAGGACGGTTATTCTGGTCCTGCTAGAGAAACTCCTGTCACACGAGAGGAGGATGTGGCATTCCCGGACATTCCTACACTCACTATTCCTCGAGATCGGCAAACACCGCTTTCGAGTAGGATGTCCTTCTCCTGGCCTCTCCTTATACCGCGGTGAACACAGAGACCAATATTTCTCTGTGTCAACGAGCAGGGGCTTTAACGAGGCCGCTAATTAGGCCGACCCCTGACTCCGTCACAAAGAAGCAGTGCTTAGGACTTTTCAGGAAGTACATCCTGACCATCTTCCATTCAATTCAAGGGGAAACGTTAGAATTCCCGTTATTAGTCACATAATTGCTGAATTGTTACATTTTGGTTATATAAAGGGAGCCGACAGCAGATGATATCATTTCAAACAAAATTCACCCTTATTCCTAAACATTTTCTATGAAATCCTCGGGGCTTGTGCTGCACCACCCCAGATCAGATCATCCCGGATTCTCTCCTGAGCTCAGCCTTATAAAATGAAGTGGGGATCATAAAGAGTCTTAAGCTGCCTAATAAAGTGAGTTCATCGCTTGCATTATGTTAATTGCACAATGAAGCGGCTGCGATGCTGTGTGAGGACGGCTTTGGAGAGACACACGGGTGATTAAAATACCTCACGGCCCTAAAGCTTCAGACAAAGGCTACAGCAAGCAACATGCAGATACTAAATAAATATATGACTCAGAATAAAGAAGGAACTTAATTCACTGGGGTTTTTCACCTAAAAGAACAGCCTTCGAAAGGTAATATGAAGTCTAATCAATTGCCATTTGCTCCTTCTTTGAAGATTAACTCAGGCAAAGGTGAATTATGAGTTCTGGATCAAACGGCTCATTGTCTGCTGAACTAAGGTAGCAACTGAACTCTCTGTATGAATATCATCATCTTCTTAGAGGCAATAAGGACACGAGACCAATCAAAGCCGTGACAGTGACGGTATACAATGTGACCTTCAGTAAACTTGCATCAGAGCTTCATAGGTTCAAAAATCCACACAGACAGACCCCCCCCCCCCCATCATCATTCACCCCTCAGTTCCCAGCGCTCGCCAGAGCGACACCTGAATAAGGAGGGTCAGCTTCTCCCCGTTTAGCCCTCAAGGGACCCCCCTTGGTTCTTTTCTCACATCGCTACATTTTTTCTGATGCTGGCGAGATCCCCCCGGCCCCCGCTGAGCTACAGGCAGAGAAAGAACCTTGAAGGTCTAAAAGCAAAGCGAGGGCCCCAGGCAAGGAGGGCCCCCCACAGAGGAGGACACCAAGGAGCACTGAAAACAGTAGTCAGGTGGGGCAATCGGTGGGGGGGTCGTGTCAAAACAAGGGGGCGGACAGTTCAAATCCTTGTTGGCTCTAGGATGGAGAATGACAAGTATCATATATGTAAAACACTGAAAGTCAGTGGAAGAAATTTGTAGCTATATGACTGGCATGTTGGCTTCAAAACCTCTCCTAAATTTACCCCAGTATCTACAGCAGCTGGACAATATATCCATATTTCTGCTGACTACAAGCATACCATGTCTGGCCATTCAGTACTTCATTAAATTATCTAACTAATTAAGTTAATTAAGTGAGCTGGTGGTGAAATTTAATGAATACATGGAATGGCTGAGGTGCCCCTGAGGAGAGGTTTGGGAACTGAAGCGGTGTTCATCTAGCCATCCAACTAGATGATGGCAACTTTCTGGAGAACAGAAGTGATTCTTGTTAGTTTTTATTGTGCTGCTGTTAATTTGCATATGTTCTAATGCTAAATTGTTCTTTTTTTTTTTTTTTTAAAGAAAATACACAGTTTCTATCCAGGTTGAAATATTTGACTGTTAAAGACTTTAGCACAGTATTGTGTATACAAAACACAGAAATAAGTAGCAGTAACAGTAGTAACAGTAGTAACAGTAGTAACAATAGTAACAGTAGTAACAGTAGTAAGGATTGTGCAACTCATCACCGGGATGCTTTGTAAGTGACCTGTTGCGTCTGAGTACATCAATCCACTACCCTGCTATACCGTACATGCTATCGCTTATCACAGAAATACAGAGATACAGCAACCTTCTGCAGGCAGATGACGCTGGCATTCTGACCTCATGCCGGTGCTAGATCACCTTGGCCATCGTTCATCTGCCACGCTGTCACAGTCAGAAACACACAAGGCGGGAAGCACATGCTGAATTACGGCCACACTTCAAAAAAAAAAAAAAAATCAGAATGATCTGACCCCCTCGTTGCCGCGTGGCCCCACCCCGATTTACTGCTGCGGAAAGTGTCGCAACATCCCAAGCCCGACAAGGACGAGCGCACAAATCCCGCACTTGACAAAAGAGTTCGGCCACAGGCCAGATCCAACCCCCCCCCCCCCCCCCCCCCCCCCCCCCCCCCCTGTTCTCCCCCCGGGGGA
>JAODKE010000120.1:450218-460224 GCA_026779605.1 Mormyrus hasselquistii
TAAGACCAGGAATCATTCTTGTGGCCCTACGCTGCACCTTTTCTAAGGCCACAATGTCCTTTTTAAGATATGGCGACAAAACCTGCACACAATATTCTAGGTGAGGTCTCACCAAGGAATTGTATAATCTTAGCATCACCTCCCTTTACTTAAACTCCACACACCTGGAGATAAAAATGTTCAAATGCCTCACAGATGTGCAGCAGGATGGGGGCCCTATCAAAGTAGCATCTATCACCACAAGCGCTAAACAGCAGTACAAAGTTCTGGCAAGGCATTCGGAACATCGTAACCAAAACGCGATAAGACATACTCCTTTCTCTCGGACCGGCAATACCTAATCCTAATCCAGCCATCCACTACGCACAAAAACATTGCCTGATAAAATATTGATTTTTCGCCCTTCGAAGTACGACTTCTAAACCGAAGCAGGAGCTCCTTTTTAGCTACCGTGTTTCATGATCTTTTTGTTTCTGACTTCTTCCACATAGGTTACATAGTTGCAAATGGATACAAGAAGTCATTTGTAACTGCAACTGCTGGCCTCTCATACAGAGAAGGTTCTGCTGCCACCTGCTGACAGTTTTAAGAAATAGCACAGGAAAAACAGGTTCATGATGATCGGAGAGACTTGGAAACTTATACAAACCTTTTGTCGTAAAGTCATAATGAAAACTTGCCTCAATAAATAAAAGGAAATCATTTTTGGATGAAATGTTATATATTAAAATGTGCAAAAATATTCAAAAAAAACATTTATTCGCTGGAATCATTTCAAATTTGTAATAAAGCAAGATCAAGATCGTACATAAAAATTTCCGGAAATTACTTCACCGAGATATAAAAAATTTACTGTAGCCTATGCCATTCCTTTTGTTGCATAATAGATAAAAGTATAATGTCTCTTCAGACATGGCGGCAAACCCTGCCGAGGGGAATCTCACGAAATCCTCATCAAGTGACTTTCCATGGAAGCGCACAGGGGTTGGTTTTGAAGCACGCTGACTCCTGCGTCTCCCTGGCGGTCACTCGGAGCGGCCCCTGGAAGGCCGCTGTGACTCCTCAGTGCTCTTCCCAGCCTGTCATTCACTATGCACTCATTTTTATAGGAGACGCGGCATTTAGCATGACAGAAAAATAATGCAAAGCACCTTCATTTAGTAGCGGCCTAATCAGGCACTAACAGCACACACATACACAGGTTCTATCACCTGAGGAGACCCTCAGCCCCTCTCCGGAACGTTCTATAGTAGCTTAGGGAGACAGAAGCTGGTTTACAACAGTCTTTTGGTAATAGGCTAAGTCCAGAACCCAAATTCTTATAAGTATCAAAGAATATCTAAGTGCAAAATTTTAAGCACAAACAATCCCAGAAACATAAAACACAAATTAAGCATCTTCTTTGATGGCAGCGTGTACAATACCATCCATCTACCCTTGAAAGGTCACTAATTGCCCTAAATTCCCCATCCTTGACCTATGACAGCACTAGGGAGGAAGCTCCACTGAAATGGCAAAGGAACACTGAAAGGGATCGAGTGGTGGTTGGTCAACAGAGCTGTCTGGATGCTACCTTCTGCAGAATGTAGCAGCATGAGGATGGAGATATCTGACCAATACTGATAGTTCTAAGGTCCCACTTAAATAAGTTTAAAGGGATAGTCTACCCAAATAAATTAAAACAATAAATACTGTCCAAAAATACGAATAAAGTATTTCTTTTTGGTAAGAAAACACGAAGTCTGGAGTTCCAGGGCACTATATTTTATTACTGCATACATCTTAAATATTTATAACATTTATAGCAGAGAAGGGTCATCAAGTGGGATAAACAGAATCCTTTTGATTCTTTTGATTTTGCATTGTCTTGATTGAATTTTCTTTTGCGATCAAACGCTTGCGTTACTGACTGATTAGCATCATCCTGCAGGACTGCAGCCTTCTTTATCGGAAAGGATTTATTTTTCAGAAACCCTCCATCCTGTCACGCTAAAACGTTTATCGGTAGATCCTACTCGTGAAATTTTAGCAAATCACAAAATACATTTCTATCAACATTAAAATAATTCCACACAGCAGACATTTTTCTGACTGTTCAGTACGCCGGTGTGCTAAGCAATAGGACTCACCATTTTGAAGGTAATTGAAAAGGCTCATTTTTAACCATAGGCTGATACCGATGGTTGGTCGATACAACTGGTGCATCCCTAATCAATCAAACAGACGGCCACTCATCACTGACTCTTACCCAAAAAAATCCAAACACTGGCCAATTAATGCCAAGTCAAACACTCTGCGACACTGAGTCTACACAACCCCCTGCCCCCACACCTGCTTGACAGGAAAAACTAACCCCGCAACCAGTCATGTAGGCCATAGCTCACCGTCACGGCTGGGGGGAGGAATGGGGAGCTGGAAAAGCTAAGTCGTGTTAATTTCATGTGAAATATCCATTTCCAATCACCAGAAACACTGAATGAACTCAGCCCTTGTACAGAAGTATCAGTTAAGTGTTTCAGTTCCACTTTAAGGACACGTTTGCTGTCATGTACATATTGAGGGACAGACCATACCAGGAGGGCGGGGGCCAAATAGTATGAGGAATAAAATGGGTCCCGATGCAAAAGAAGGTGTTTCTCAGCTACGATAACCACAAATGTCCCTCTGCTGCCATCTTGTGTCACAAAGGAGGACTGCAAGCAACGCTGACATTGTCATTAGCTAATCGAACTATGATGGTATACTACACCACTGAGGGAAGTGCAAATCAGAGGTGGAAAGTTCCGGTCCAGAAAGTACAAATCCAAACGAAGATTTTGTTTCAACCAACCAGTTAAGTACAAAGAGTGACAGTCACAGAATCCTGGTCCGGATTTTTACTTTCTAGACCTAAACTTTCCATCTCTGGTGTAATACTTTCAAAACATTTTTCTTTCCCAATCGATGATATAACTACAGCTGTTCAATCAATTAGAAATTAAGATACACACAAGGAGAGTTTGGCATAAATGTGATAAACAATTATTATGCTTTACATACCAAATTGACATATTAGTGGCAAAGTAGAAGAGAAGCACAGTTAAAATAGCCCAGAATGCACTGGGGCATGAGCCCAGCTTACCTTGATGCGAGGCATGGTGACAGTAGGAGGCCTGGCTTTGGCCACAAAGCTCAATGAAGAGCCCCTCTCAATCAGGCTCCTGGTGTACGGCATGAAGCGCAGGCCTTTGGCCCCGTACACAAAGTCCTCCCGGAGGGCGTCGATCAGCAGCACCACCACCCGGTTAAAGATGGCGGGGGGCACCTTTGAAGAGTTGCCTGCATCTCCTGCAAGAATAAAAAAAAAATGTGGGAACATTCAAAATATAAGATAACTTGAGTGGCTTTAATAATCACACTTTTACTGAAATAAAACCTGTGCCGGTCGCTCAGAGGTATATAACGTGAGAAATTTATATTTGTTTTGAGTGGCAGCTTAGTAGCGCAGTGGTGGCCTTGTGGTTAGAGAAGCATGCTTTTGATTAGAAGGTTGCTGGTTTGAATACCTGACCAGCAATGTAACACCACCCCCAAGAACTGCTTCCCAGGTGCTAAATTGGCTGCCCGCTGCTATGCCACACATGGGTTAAATGCAGAGGACATTTCGTCGTTATGCAGTGTGTCTAAAATCAATCATTTTCAAATAAAAGAGAAGCACGACTAATTGTAGCTCTCCTTCCCAGATTACTGGAGTGTTCCTCCTCTTGCAAAAGTGGAAAATCTGCTATTAGATATAATGCACAACTTGCTGATCGCTTACCTGGACCAGGCTCGGCCGGCTGGTCAGACAGTTTACTCTTCAGGGTGAAGGACGACTTGACCGGCGCTGGAAAAAATCCTCGTAGGAAAAGTGCAATGCCACATATTTCCAATATCAGGCAAAGAGAGGCAAACACCGACGAGCGGACTTTCATTGTGTTTAAATGCTACCAAAGAAGGTTAATATCGATCTGTTTATAAGGAATTGGTAGATTTGCTTTTTATCTAATTTTGCCAGGAATTAAAAAACAACTCGCCACTATGGAGATGAATGTTACTATATCCTCGTGCATTTACATTATCGAGCTGTTTTGTTAACAAACATTACTGGTATGGTAATACCAACCATTCATTTATATCTAATCACGAGATGTCAAATGTCATAAAATGTCAACCGCAAAAGGAGTTCTTTAATAGTTGTTCATGAAGAACAACCCCCTAAGAAATTCACCATAGCCCCTCCACGTTAGGACATCGACACGGTTAGAAGGTAACAAAAACAAAGTAACAAACAAGTTTATAAGTAACAAAAAGAGTCTTGATTATTGTACGTGTAGCTACAAACCACTGACAAAATGCTTTTGCGTTTAATGAATGGCATCAGCTGCTTCACATGTTGAGCGGCACCGCAATGCAGACCGATCGCGCATGTAACTCAGAAAGCTTAAAGAACCGATCCGCACACATAAATGTGATTACAGAGTGTTTACTTCGTCGAGAAAGCAAGTGTTTCGCTGTCAAGTATGAATCAGACGACTTTTTAAATTGACATTTCCGGGTTCCGTACAACTACGGATCGGTGGAGGGTACAAAATACCTAAACAACGAGGTCAGGATTAAACCAAATTTGTATCTTTCTATCTACATCTCCGAACGAATATCAAAAGGTAATTAAAGTTTAGCGTTGATTAAATTAGATTTTCTTGGTTCACAGTGAAGATAAGTATATTAAATTAAAACTGAATATAGTTTAATTAAACTTGAGTAAATGCACAAGACGTACTGCTTCTATTCTAACAATCTGGAAATGAAGAAGTATCACATTTCTAACGTGTGGCTGTATTCATACATTATTTCTATAGTATATGAACTATTTATAAAACTACAAAACCAAGTAATTCTAAACGAATATTAACCCAAACACATTTTTTACTACGCCGATTAAAGAAATAGAAATTTTTATTTCAGTTCAAATTTATAATAATATTCCGTACGTGCATTTTGTGAAATGGTGTAAACTAACAGTTTATGTTGTAGGGACAGTTCTGCTTAAAGAAAATAAATTACTATGGCCTAGATGTGTAGTAATGTTTCTTGAAAAAGACGTGGGAACACCGTCCAAATTTACCTATAATATTTATATTAATGTACATATTTTTAGTGTAATCAAAACCACAAATACAGAAAAGAACAACATTAGTAAAGATTAAAGATTATAGTAAAGTGCTTCAGAATATCTTAAAAATACACGTTCTACTAATGAAATATGCATACTTATATAAAATACGACACCTTTTCTCATGTACTATACACGTTTTATTCTGCATATACATGCTTTGCGTGAATGATTCATTTAAAATGACATACTAATAAAACCATTGTTCAATCAATCACATAAACTTCGGCATAAAAAAATCCGTTCAATTTGACAAAGTCTCCGCATATTTTTAATTTTTCGCGCGGAGTTACTCTTTAAAGGATCCACATGGTTTATTCAGACCCCATATAGCTGCAAAAAAACTGCCTGAATTATGGTTTAATATTTGAATTAATTACACACACTAAGGTGAAACTACACGTCTTTATTTGTCAAGAAAATTTAAGTAACGTTTATGCATTAAATTACATATTCGAAATGACAATTCTCTTTAATTTTTTTTACTACAACTATGCACGTTTAAATCTGGCAGCTTGACGGGCACCACAGACAAACCAGCTTTGTTTTTCTTCATTCTCGTGTTGGAAACGTACGGCGCGTACCAGTAACAGCACTACCGTCATTCAAGTTTCTCGTATTACCATCAAACAGCATTAGAGTTAATAAACGGATAATTTACCAGAATCGTTTACATCTTGGTACCAACCAGGATTATGTCATATTTTAGTTGTTCTTACTGGATAGCTAAGTAACTCGAGCTGCTTATTTAGTGGGACTACAGACAATCGGCAACTTTTTAGTATAGATGTTTTAAACTGATCGTTTAATCGTATTGTCAGTAATATATCCAGAAATCGTCTTTTAACCTGATTTGCATTAGGGCATTTAGAAAGATTCGTGGTTACAGCAAATTTAGATACAGACATTTCATGTTCACAACAAAATTAATGCACAACAGAACTAGTTTTGTCCCCTTTCCCGGGTGCCGTATTTAGCTTATTACGTAAGTCTTATTACGACTATACTTTTGATTTAAGAGAGCAATACATTTTCTGGAGAAAAGGCGTAGGGTTTTATGATTTTTAACTCATAGTGGCATCTTCCTGCGTTCAGGTCATTAATGGTTTATCTGTAGACGGATCGTTAGTTAAGTCGGGCGCAGTTAGTATTTGCGGCCTTTCGCTCGCATGGACGTCGTTGGCGGGTTACCGACGAGCCCCGATGGCTGGATTTCTGGCCACTGGGGCGCAGGGTTTGCCCAACAGCCATCGGATTGCCTGCCGAACAAACGGAAGCGGAGCTGTGTCGGAGGCGACGGGCCGCCTGGAAACGGCCACATTCAGGAGCACGGAGGGCCGAAGCTGTGCCCGATCCAGGCCGTAGTTAAGAAACACAGTGAGTGGTCTTTCCCCGGCTAAGAATGTGAAAACGTCTCTTGTTGAATAGTCGGGACCCTCCCGCCCCCTTTTAGGTGAGCATGAAGGAGTAGTCCTCTGTGTTTGTATGAACAGATAATCAGAATTCACTTTTTTTTGGCCAGAGACAACTGCATATCCTAGGGATTTGTTTGGGCAGTATTGATGCTTACATCACAGATAACGCAGAACAAAGAACATAAAGTAAGCAAAGCAGATAATAAAATGAAGGGATAAAATAGTGCAGAGCCTTGCAAGTTGTGCCATATACTAACAATAATTATTATAATTCTAAGTGGAAACGAGAACAGAGAGATTGATTAATGGAATATGAAAGTATGATGATATGATGCCCAGTAGATGAAAAACATGTACAAAGATGTGTGCCGAGTGAGTGGGGGAGTGATAGAGGCAGGGAATGTGCCAGTGGGGGTCAGGGGGCTTTTAACAAAAATCTGGGTAATACATTTAAAGATGAGAAAAAGGTAAAATTCTATGGCCAAAAAGCTTCAGATCTTTAGTGTTGCATAGAGTATACAGTAAAGATGATGATGTCATTTAAAAAAAAACTTGTTTTTTTGAAGCATTCGGATATTCCTGGCATATCTGTCTTCTGCCCCCCTTATCTCCGTCTCATTTTAATTCCTCAAAGGAAGCTGTTTTATCCCCATTGACGGAAACAGAGGGGTGTATTACTCTGAACGCTGGGAGCCCAATGGCAGCACACTGTACTTTCCGGTCACAGGCAGCCTCCTGGCCAACATGGACAAGTACGACCAGATAACTTTTGAGCAGGGATGCTTTTTTATAGGCGATGAGTCCGGAGGCTTCCGCCAGAAGGCCCAAGGTAGCGACCGTCTCTTTGCATCATTCTGCGGGCCGGGAAACACGTATGCAGCTTACACTGCTGCAGCTGGGCAGTTCATTTCTGAATGAATGTTTGCTATGAGATGTTACGCTTTTCTCCCTACACAGGTCAGGCTATTCACTGCTGGCGGTACAGTGAAGGGGAAAAGAAGCTTTTTATCGCACTGTCGTACTTTTTCTCCAGCCTTGATGTAAGTATGGATTGGAACGGGTCAGATATAAGACAGCTTAGATGTCACCAGATGTGGGTGTTAAACCAGAAAATGAACAGTCATTGCTTTAGGTTTCATCGTCAAGCATGAATGGTAATATGAAATGATTTCGTCCTTTTTTCTGACTTTATGGACAATAACGAAGACAAGTCTACCAGCGAACAGTGCCACTGTAGACAAGGGGTGTTCCTCAATATACTGTATCTGCGTTCTCATTTGCTCATCTTGCCTTACCAAGACGAGTTCCAACATTAAGATCACATGTACAGAGGATGGCAACAATCTCTGGATGTTGGTCTTGCTCCGTCGCAAATATCAAGGATACTTTGGTTGTATCCTCCCCGAACAAGACCAGTCCTGTGTTTTCACCCCGAGTTCGTTCTTGGAAGGCAAGTTAGCAAGACTGGTCTTCCCAAGACAACAAGTACAGTCATTGCATTCTTGGTACTGAGAGTCACTTAAGTTCTAGGCTTTTATATACATTAAAAAATGAATTTGAGGTAGGATCTGTGATTTGTGACATTAAGTACAGTAGTCCAAGAGCAGTTCTCAAAGCTGATATTCCTCGGGTCTGAGTACTTATCCGGATGTTACTTGTTCTGCAGGTGTTTCAGGATGTTGTTAGCTCACTGGGAGGGCTATAAGGGCAGCTGCACTTTACAATGGAAGATCCACAGAATTCAGCAAAACCTCAGAATTTCTCTCCAGTCGTGGACGGAGATGGTCAGAATGAATCCCGAATGGATCAAAATCACCTGTGAAACAGCTTTATGTGTTTAGCAAGAATAATGATAATATTTACTGACTTTTCCAAGGTATTTTAAAAGCACATTCATATTTTATTCCTTTTTTACATTTTTTTTTTTACTGTGGGCTTGGAAAAACAAACTGCATACAGTCTATATGTAAGGAATCCTAAAGACCTTTGATATTGCATAGATGTTTAGAAACTGAAAGGTTTAACAATCCCCAAATGATTAAACTTTTCATCGCATTTGGTTGGTGAAACTAAAATTTTTACCAAATGTAGTTTGAATCGTTATCTACTGTTTCCAGGTTACACTCTACAGTAGTAAATCTGTTTCCCTCTTTCTCTTATGGATGAAGGTATATTGCTGCTGCCAAAGTATCTCTTTTAAATCCCAAATTGATGCAAGATCGTAAAATATGAGTAATGAAGCGGATGGAAATTCCTCTTCTGATACTTCAGTCGCACTTTGAAGATTTCACCACAGAGGACCTGTTAGTATCGTTTGCATCTCTGTCAGCAGGAGGAGATGCATTTTAGATGCGTTACTGAAGCCGCATATGTGTCACCCGAGAGCCTTTCTTAACGACAGCACAAGTTGTTAGCCTGGGGCTGAACGGACATGGCAGTGCTGGCAATAGGTTGTGCCTCTAAAATGGAGAGTTGCCGGTTTTGGCAAGAAACATGCTTTTTGTCTATCCTGTTTTTGTTTAAGTATAGTTTCAAATATGTTTGGTTGCTTGGCATTTGCGTATGTCTGTCCTGTTTTTTATAAAAGATTTTTTTTTTTTTACTGTAATTTTAAACAATAAATGTTGTTGGAAACTTTGTGTGGAATTAGTGTTTCCTAAATTGACTCCATCAGACTGAAGCATTTTCACATCTGGGTCTTCTTTTTTTACCAGGTATCCTCTCTCTGGGAGGTTTCCACCTCCCTTGTGGACTGGGCTTTAAGTTTGTCCCAGTAGTGACACACATGTAGTGTCCTGAGTAAGATATTGGTGATGTAATTCTTAATTGTGCCTAATTTCAGTTTTCAGTGTTCTGAAGACAGATGCTTTTTCTAAACTGCCATTTTGGAGGTTAATTTTGCAGTAGAACATTATGAATGAAAATCTGAAAGAAGGAGTCAGTCATTCACTCATCTGGAAGACGGTACTGAATCTCCATCCTCTTTGTACTTTGGTCAACGGGTCTTTCGGTTGGAGGGAGCTGAAGTGAAAATGAACCGAATGAAATGTGAAAGTTGTAGGGCTTTGATGAGTAGCTGCATAATCGTCCCGCAGGATTCCGTCATATATCTGTTGTGTGATTTTAAAATGAACTCCTTTAAATGACAGGAAGGTCCTAATTTTACAGGATATTAACAAAGCATGCTTTCATTCTAACAGTCTGGTCACAGACTGGCCTGGAAAGATTCCCCCATGGCACTTGGCTGGGGTACATCCTGGACAGGATGACAGTCTGTTGCAAGACGCATGCAATCATACTCCCTGGAGAATTTAGAGAATCTCCTTACCCTAACCGTGTCTTTGGACTGGAGGAGGAATCCCGCTCAACAGAGAGAACAAGCGCAGCACTATCAGTC
>JAODKE010000120.1:463065-524236 GCA_026779605.1 Mormyrus hasselquistii
GGTGCTTAACACCATCACGGCACACCTTTGGGACCTGGGTTCGAGTCTCCACCATGGCTCCGTGTGCATGGATATGCATGTTCTCCTTGTGTTGTCATGGGGTTGTCTTCTCGGTACTCCGGTTTCCCCCCCACAGTCCAAAAATATGCCGAGGTTAACTGGAGTTACTGAATGGAGTGTGAGTGTGCCCTGCAATGGGTTGGTGCTCCATCTTGGGTTGTTCCCTGCCTTGTGTCTGTAGACTTCGGAATAGGCTCTAGACTATGCCCGGGATCCTGATCGGGATGAGCAGTTAAAGAAAATGGTTGGATTAAGGCATAGCTTGTGCAGTTTTACTGCAGAAGTTACTAATTTTAGTCAATCTTAACATATTTAATAGGTGTGGGTGCTTTTCAGTGGGCTTCAGTTTCCATACTCTGCCTTCATACTCGGCCCCCAATCGACCTCTGCTTTTGAGGGAAGAACCGCAGAGGTATCCGGCTGATCGGCTTCCCAGAAAGCCAGGCTCCCGGAGAGCTCAGCTCGCTTGATAAGCTCTGCTTTGATTAGCGTGTTTGTCCATGAGGCAATAATGAGCGTGACACCGTTAATCGAGTCTCGTTGACCTGGAAGATAAATGATGATGCATCGGGCCCGAGATTCTTCACCCTTTTATGTGGCTGTACTTAGCAACTGGGGTGGTTTAGCAGATAATTCAATCCAATAGTGGTGCTGAACCTTTACGGATTTTCTGAAACGCTCGCTGAGGCTGTGTTGCGAGGTGTGTGTGGGCGGGTAGTGGCCACCCAGACGGATTCTCTCACCAGCCAATCAAATTGGGTTTGGATAGATCAAATTTAACCAATCAGTAGTGATTTATTAGCATCATCCCAGCTCAGGGAGTCATTAGCTTAAGTCGAGAACTTTTACTGTGGTCTGCACCCCTCCAGTCGACAACTATTACTGTTGTTGCTCCTCCTGAGCTCATGACTTATACCCTCCCCTCCACACCCACGTCTTCGGACCCCTCGCCTCCCTCCCAAAACCCGTAACATAATTTGAGCCCAACAAACCTAGATTTCCACCCCAGGATTGTGTGCCCGTTTTCGTACCTGCTCAGTAGCATCACCGTGTTTATAGAACAACAGCGCATTCGCTGATCCTGGCTGAAGAATGCTGAAACACAGTCCGCTGTCCCTGACTGAGCATCGACCTCCGGGCGGGATCTTGACAAACAGCACCATTAAGACCGGACCTTTTTACTTGCAGCCTATGATTGCTTGATTATTAAACTTTGGCTCTGATGCTGTGTAAGCAACCAAAGGCAATCAAGAAAACAATTGTGCCATTATTTTTAGTCATCACATCCATCTGTCTTGACTCTGAGGTACTTGACGGCAATTATTCTAGTCATTCAGGGCAGGATTTGGCGAAAATCAGGCCAGTCCTGATGGCTCTGACATGGTCTATTGAAGCCCTGAAGCTTAACCAAACATATGAAATGGAAATTTAAAAAACACAATACCTTGGGTTTGTTTATTTGTTTGTGTGTCTGTATGGAACTAAATTCTACTCTGCTTTTATTTTTTTAACTGTGATAGGATTACTCCTTTAAACTGGATTAATGAGTTGTCACTGCACATGTCTGGGATTGTGGTCTACCTCGCAGACCCAGTGCTGTGCGGCCTGAGATTGCGAGTTCTCCACATTACCACATTATATATATTTTTTTTTTGGGGGGGGGGTTTCTCCCAAAGTGCAAAGACATGCATCTCTGATTAGTTGGTGACTAAGTCGCCTATAAGTCTAGTCATATAGCCTTTCTTGTCATGCTGTCTATATACAGCGATACAACGGCACAAAATAACATCTCTCGGAAACCAGGGTTAGACATACAAATGGCGAGTGTCAAGGGTGGGTTTTCACAGAACTTTAAAGTGTGAAAACACTGGACAGTGGAAAACAGAGGGGCTGGACACAAGGGTCTATATACATAGTGGCTGACTGTATGTGGACAGCAAAGATCCTAAAATTTACTATGTAAAGCGTGACTGACCTGCTATAGACTAGATTCTGTATGGAAAAAATGATATTTAATATGGGTGAATTGATTTTATTTTATTTCTAATTTATAGCCATAGACATTATCAGAATCATAATATTTTTTATTATCCCAAAGAGAGAAATTGAGGATCATTACCATGCATCTCAGAAGATAGAGGGAACTTTTGTACCAAGCGTATTTTTTCTGCTGCTGTGACATTTAGCGGTGCGGTGTCAGGTTGTTACGACATCACAGGCTCACCAGAGGAAACTCTTTTGGACCAGAAGCTGTTTCTGAGCAGATGGGACAGAAGAGTAATTAAAAGCCGCTATGACTCACACCAGGAGCTTGGGCTGGCATCTTCCCAAAGGAGGTCTTCATATTAACCCACCTCCCTCCTGCCAACGCTGCCCCAGAGATCCTCCAGGCAGCATACCAGACTGCCTCCAGGCTAGGAGGCTCATCGCAGGGGTGGCTGGGTAGCGGGCCAGGCCTGCCTTCTCCCGTCGTTGGGTACCTGATTAAGTGAGACTGTGGATGCACAGCCTACTTGAGACAAGTACAAAGCACAGGCACCCCAGCCGGCGTGGAAGACCTCTTTATCTTTTCCCAGGTGAGCAATGCTCTGTATTTAGCGGGACTAGGCCTAAATGCTGGCAGGCCATTTTTGTGCCTGTAAAATATGGATATTAGGCAAAGTTCAGATAAAGTTTTGTGACACTGGATAGGGTTCGGGGATGCCCATTGTGTGACTGAAAGGGGGGGGAATCTCATGCTATTAGCACACTTCAAGCTGTTTTGAAGGATCCTTGAGTAATTCGGCAAGAAATTCACAAATATGGAGGAATTCTAAAGTCTTTGAATAGAAACCTTCATGTGGATTTTTTGAATCCTAAACATACTATGAGGTTGATTTCTTATGGATGGGTCTGTTCTGTCTGGAGATCAACAATTTAGCTTCTAAGTAGTACTACTGCTCTAGCTTATATGTATTCCTGTTTGTTGCGTGGAACTAACTTATCCCCCAACCAGTTTTGGACTTTTCCGATCCAGAAAATATAAATCCAGGATTTTGTTTCTACCAACCAGCTCAGCATAAAGAGTCACAGATTACTCACCTGGTTGGTAAAAACAAAATCTTGGTCTGGATTTGTAGTTTCTGGACCTGAAATGCCAAATGCTGCTTCCCAGTGATTTACACCTAAGGTGCAAGGCAGTGTCTTTCCAAATAATGATTTCAAGTAAACACACCACACAACAGCTCAATCTGAAGAAGCCATAACGTTTCTGACTCTCCATTATGGTCAAGATGAGACTGGACATCGGATTGTTCATTTGCTGCACTGGGAGATTATTGCTGTTTGTATAATTTATTCTGCTCTTTGGGTGTTTTTTTGCAGGGCTGTTTGGGGATCACCATATACCACACAAAGGACAGCAAGAGTGGTTGCACCATGTATCAAAGCATTATTTTTTACATGTTCAACTAAAAAGGCTCTTGAAACAGATTTGTTTCATTCAGGCTGGCATATTCCAATGGAGCAGCAAAGCTTTGTAGGAGATGAAGTGGAGCTTTCAGTAGCTCTGCCAGAAGTTAGCTTTTGATAGCAACGCCACCTGGAAGCATGACGGCAGTCGCAGGCCTGTGTTTGTGTGTGCATGGTGTGTGTGTGAGGTCACTGATGATGTCATGCAGTTGCACGGAGATGTCAGAGAGCCGCAGAGCCCATGAGAGAACCCATGTGAATGTGTGGTGAGATTTTATAAGAGTAACTTTGAAGTTTACTTTGGTGATGGAGAAATGTTTTTCAGGCTAGTAACAGTTTGCTTTTCACATTGTTGACCAGAATGTTTTCTAAACTCCCATTATTTAAAACTTTGTAGCACCGATGACTGTTTTCAGCATCTGTCATAAATCGTTCCCATTCACATCTATTCCTCCCCGAATTCACCTGTAAAAAAAATACTGCTTCAGTAATCCATCTAAATTCTTTTAGTATTTATAACACGGTCACACTGATTTATTTTTGTTTAACTCTGTCTTCAAACTTTGAGTTTGCCAGGATTGTTCAGGCCAATCTTGGGGAATGCTCCGTCGATCAGCCCATTTACGAAGATTGCGTCCAACCCTCCAGGATGTGAAGAACAAACTGGTTGGGGACCACATTAACCCAGGCCTTGTCTTAGAGACACTGTGCATCTGGGTGTAGCGGGCCTCCGTCTCTAGATGTGTTCATTTCCATTGAGGGCCGTCTTCCTTCGAGGACGTGTTTCTGCGGCACCCATGAGCGAGCACAGATTCGCTTAATGCGGGATAAATCGAGGAGGAACAAATTAGAAAGGGGTGACATGGGTTTTACAAGGTGCTGCACCACATTCTCCATCCGGGGATAATAATCATCATCAGTCGTGTCAGTGCTCGTACTTGACGTGCAATCAGTGTGAGCTGACAGCCCAAACCTCTGGCACCTATAAAACCTTTCAAAGGAGACACCTTCATTACCTTAAAATATGGGTTTCTATCTGCCATCTGGGCTGTAAAAAAGCTGCCTAGTGCATCACATATTTATGGATTTTATAACACTGAAAGCTTGAAGTAAGGAGGAGAGAGTTTTGTATGTGAAAACCTCAAAGAACCGAATGGTTTAAAAAAGACACCGGACAATGTGCGGTATATCACACGACGTGCGTCTAATCTTTACGTTTTTTTTTTATAACCATGCATTCTGTTTTATGCAATAAACATCTGCCTTCGACATTATGCGACAATAGCTGACACATAGAAATCAGAATGAGCTTGACTGAAATGTTCATCTTTCGCCTAAATTTACAATCAGTCTCTATGTTGATGTCCTGTGAGACAGTGTAGATATTGCTCAGATGTTCATGATGTAAAATCAGAGTGGTCATAGTACAGAGTTATAATAATAATAATAATAATAAGGTATCCTCATTAAGCCTTATAAAGTGTTAGTCTTTTACAGAGGTGGATAATTTAATTCAGGTCCAGAAAGTCCAGACCAAGATTTTGTTTCAACCAACCAGCTGAGTACTCTGTGACTGTTACTCTTTATACTCAACTGTTTGCAACAAAATCTTGGACTGGATTTTTACTCTCTGGACCTGAACTATCCATCTGTGGTCTTGTAAGGTATTAGCATTTAATCTTATAAGGTTTTAGCATTGCTTTCCAGATATTGTCACTAGGTCTTATAAGGTGTCATTATCAAGTCTTGCAGGTTTTGTCATAACGACTTATAAGATGTCATTAATTCTTATAAAGTTTCATCGTTAAATATTATGTGGTATCATCAAATCTTATAAGATGTCGTCATTAATCCTTATAGAGTTTCATCATTAACTCTTATAAAGTCTCGTCACTAATTCTTATAATTTCATCATTGAGTCTAATAAGGTCTCTTCATTAAGTTTCATACTACATGAATCTCATTCTGCAGCTGCCCAAACTGCAGGAGCACCGAAGTCCCTGGCTACAGTCAGAGATGATGCCATCCCATCATGATAATTCTGGTTTTCATGGTTACTTTGCCTTTGTAAACAAAGGCAGCTCCTTGCGCAGTTTAGATGCAGCTGGGACCTTGAGGTGACCGACTAACTGATCAGTCATCAATGACTAGCAAAACAAGCCATCGACATAATCTAAGGCAATAAATGTAACTGGTCTGATGACGAGTCTCGGGACCAGCGGCACCGATCGACTTGGTGGCATGAGAATTCCGTCTCAGACTTGGCCCGAATCCAAACCCATTTTCGTGGGTACCGGAGAGGTTAGCATACCCTGACAGCCCATTAATCTACTGGGGTCCCTGCAGAGCTGACTCCCTCCTAATCCCCTCCCACGGCAGACCGTCAGGCTCAGACAGACACGGCCCGTCTGCGGCCTTATCAGCGGGAAGCTGGCCGTTCCGTCAGGGTGGCTCTGCTCCCCACGGGCGGGTAACCGCGGGGATCGCACCGCGAGCTCTGAGGTTCTAGCAGCCGACTGGCGGCGCCTGATTTGACACGAGTATGCTTATTATCTGAGCTGTGGACAGGGGACCCACCTTCTCTGTGTCCACAGCACCTCATCCATCAGAAACAAAGCAGGCACTCAAGTGAAAGCTTCTGCTCTGTTGTTTAGTTTTTTCTTCTTATTTTTGGTTTTTCATGGCCTTCGTTGATGGGTCCATGTTTGTCTCGCTTGAGGTGTTCTGTTGCTAAGAAGCCAGCAGCCTACCTTTTTTACCAAGGAGTTGACAGCATCACAAATCCATATACTGACTAAACAAAATAGGCATATAATTAGGCAGGATCCTCAGGTCTTCCAGCTCAGAGTTTTTAGCCCTCGGTGGTACTTTTGCCACTATTCAGCAGTTTAGTTTGGTGCCTTCAGAGTTTATTGTAACTTTATACCGAAGTCTGCGACATCATCAGCTCCAGGAGTCTGTAGTCTGCATCTTTGCCAAGTAACCAGGACAATGCTTGTTACTACAGTAACTTTCCTTCCATCTCCTACTAGCCTGAGGCTCCTACAGTTTATTTGCTGCTGTGTCTGAAATAAGAACTCAAAGGTAATAATGATACTCTATATTCATATAGAGTCCAGCTTAAAGCCATATGGTCATTTATTGGAGATCCTTCAAAAATATGTAGATACAATGTAATAAATATTACATTTTCTTGTCAAGGAGGCTGTAGTAAACTACGATACTGTAATTCTGTATCTCGGCTGCGACAGAGGATATTTTTATTTTACAGAATATTGGAAATTTAAATGTTTCTTGATTCCTTGATTTTGATGATGATGATGATGATGAACATCATTCATTCCCTGTCCTGTTTGATGTTTCCATGTTTGGCCAGCAGGTGTCACTGGCCATACTATTCCTGGTGTCTTAGTGATTATGACTCTCACCTGTGTCTTGCTATTCTGAGCCCTAGTTTTTGGTTTATTGTGAATGGCCCACACCCGTTACACATTTATATCCAAGTGCCTGCCTTTGGTCTGGTCTTTGTCGGTCGTCGTATTTGTTACTCACCAGTGTTTCTTTGTGATCTTTGTACGTGTCTTTTGCTTCTGTGTAGTAATTCCTTGCATTGTATCGTTTTGACTCTTCATGGTTTATCTGCTTTGTGTTTGTTTGACTGCTAATGGGACTGCTTCTGGTTTTATAAGGTTCCTTTTTGATCATGAACTGCACTGAAACCACTGTAATTGTCTGTTTTGTGAAAGTGGCAGTGGTGTATTAGTTACAGTGTTATGCGGTGTCTGAATTCACACTCTTGTTGTAATTTTATTCACTCCCAATATTCAATGATTCAATACAATGCAGCATCTGAAAATAGCATTTATAACGCAAGTAAGTCTGAGGCCATGAGTCCCGGTAAGTGTAACCACCGGCAGGTCTTTGACGGGCTGCAAATCCGAATCCGTCTTCCAGTGACGTTTGGCCCTGTAATGAACCACGTCTGACCCTCAGACGGCGTCTGTCGTCAGCGTTCGCTCTCAGCGTTGTCGGCCCGGCGGGCACGGCTGACTAATCTCCGCCTCGTAGCCAGTGCCTGCTGGCGGCACGGCAGATCGGAGACTGAGAGTGAGCGAACGGTAGCTCTTGCACCGCGCTTCCTTTATTCCTTGAAACCCCCGCTGCCAAATTGAGGCTGACCTCCAAAGCCCTCGAGCCAACTAAATGGTTGCGATTGTCCTTGTTATTTTAGATTAATCCGTCGATTCGCTTCAGGAAATTTTGAGATTTTTTTTTTTTTTTTGTCAAGTTTGGTCCCTGGAATTTCCCAGGCGAGCTCATCAACAAGTAGAGTACGTTTCAAGAGGAGGATTTCATTCCAGCTGCTCAAGCTTCTTGCTTTACATAATACCGTAGCATCACTTTTCAACTCTGAGGAATGTCACAGATACAGGTTGCCGAATCATCTCATTAATCTTGATTATTCCGAAACATGGATCTGCACAGCAGCTCCTTCAGCGTTGGGTAGGTTGGGTGTGGTAGGAGTTGCCACTGAAAAGTGTGAAACAGGAAGAATGCCGATGTTTCAGGCGGGGTGAGACTACAAAACTAACCCCCGTATTCATCCGTATCTTTTAAAAGTGTAGAGCTGTGCATGTTAGGGAGAGTATACATAAGCAATGGGTCAGTTCTTTTGCCTTGATGATTTTGCTTCTTTACGTTATAGATAGAAAAATCACCCCGTTCCATCCTCCCACCCAACGGATCTGTTCATCTAGAATGTCAGAGTTTCTCATGAATGGTAACCAGGTTAGATTGACATGCAAGCACAATTTGCCATTAAAATGAATCTCATGGTGGGAAATTCCGAGACAGCATACAGACCTTCTTTGTTTCTTTTCCTTCAGACTTCATCCTTTCCCTTTGTCTGGGTTCTGGGTTCTGTCTCCCGGGCCTGAGGCAGTCTGACAGGCATTCAGGCCTCGGGGGGAAAATTCTTGTCCGCTCTTACATAACTGTGGTACTTCACCCGCATCTGGCAGGTCCACGTCCGCTGGCTTCCATTTATCTCTCGTCTAATGACTTTTGGGACGATGCAATCTATCGGTCTTCGCGGCTTTGAAAAAATTCACCCGCTGGAAGTTATTTGTTTGTGTCTGTTAATCTTGAAGCATTTCCAGTGACTTCAGCCCGCAGAATTAGTGATTTGTCATAAACCACGGCACTAAATCTTCACCATCCCTCCTTCACCTGATTGAAAGGGTCTCACAACTTCTTGCTGGCAAAAGTGGCCCACAGACACTGGTGGGAAAATATGCCAAGGAGTTACTGTCAGTTACATCCAGGCTAAAGAAACTGTAAATTGGGCATCAACTTAGGGTTTTGGATCATATTGGAACACCGTTGCGGATGAACTTTGACAGGGATGGACTATAGGAAATATATCGTTGCAATGCTTTTAACTTTAATGAGCCATCGATTTTTTATAATTATTAAAACAAAATTTACCATGCATCTGTACTGAAAGAGGCAGGAAGCAGGAGGGCAGCTGTTATTCATGACCATCTGTTGTTATTATTTACTCATCTTGCACAACCGCTAGTCCACTGCAGCTTTTGGTGAAGCCTGGATGCCGCATTTGGAAGTGTCTAGAAGAAGACTGCAGCGTCACAAGCCTCTCTACCAAACCCCTGCACCCCCCTGCTCTCTCACCACAAGGTGTGTGTGTGTGTCATCTTCAATCCCGGCCAGATAGGGCGCGGCCTGATGTCCACTGGGCCCTAAGCAAGAGTCACACCCACTGAAATGGGGAAAAGATCATTTTAAACACGGACACAGTTTTGTTAGTCCCTTCCATTGCGTGGCTTTATGAGAATGAGCGAAAACTGTGTGTGCTCCCCCTACTGTTCCCTCACAGGCATAAATAATCAAACCCAAGCATCCAAAACAAAACCATAACAGATAGTACAACTATTAAGTATCTCCTTCTTCTGTCATCCACCCTTTTTTTAAAGTTACAGCAAAAAATATACTTCCCTCAAGAGATGTAGCTCATAAACATACATATCACACAACTGCTTAGCTCACTTATGCCTTGGGCAGACCCTCATAATGACTGTAAGCGGTTCTAGACTCTGTTAAGGGGGTCTTTAGTGCCCCTCCCATGAAAATTAATTTTTATAATACCATTTATGATTAGTACCATATCCCCCGCTTGGCAAATTTTACCACAGCCCCTCCCTCTACTCCTGTATTTCTGCCGCAGCTAAGGTCCCTCAAGAGTTAAATGCTAGAATCACCGCTAATAATGACTATAAAAAGATACGGCTTTATAACAAAAGTTCCTAAACTTTCCGAGTCCCACGGCGTGTCTGTATAATGAAGGCACAAGCCTGTATGAATCCATTTACTGACCATCCGCTTTATTTATTAACGTCTTAAGGTTTCCTGGCTGGCCGATGTAACTCCCATGAAGTGCGTTATGATTAATGTTCACTCCATACCCGAATCAGTTAGACCGCTATCTGGTATTTGTCTTCACGGGACGGTATCGACTGTGGGGTGGTCATGTGGAAAATGAAGTGTCGTGTGTGGAGGCAGCCACTGAGCAGGAGCGCCGGGGAAAAAAATATAAACAAGCCCAGAGCCAGAGATACGCCCGCTCCTCCTCGCCACCGTCGGCTGGAATTGTCGGCGTCTCTGGCTGAGAGGCAGAGGAACGACCGTCCGATGGGATTCGGGTGGGTCCTCATATTTCAAAACCTCACAAGGCTTTCAGAGGAAACCAAGAGTCTGTGTTTGTTTCCTGGAGACGGACTTCAGAAGTGACTTTGGAGAAACTTCCGATGGCTGAAAAAAACTAACATATAAAAGACACATTTTTCCACAGATAGACGCCCGGTGTCGCTTGATTACTGCACCCTTATCTCCAGACGCGGCTCTTATTGAAGGCGTTAATAAAACCTTCACAGATTCAGTCGCCATTACTATTCATGAGGAGTGGGATCCTGAAATCCAAAGCCAGATAGACATCTAATGCTCAGGGAGAGGATTTTCGCTGGCTTTTAGGCGCTGCACCAATTTCATTTTCTGGAGGATGTTACAAATCCCTACAACACTAATGCAAGACAGTGAGAACAAACAGCAGAATATAATTTGTGCTGAACGGCTGGTTGTTCTTGGGTATCTGGCGAACTGGGTGTTTTCTACTCTGCTAGATGCCTTGGCTTCTTGCTTAGAGCTTAAAAATGGCACAGATTTCACTTTACCCAAAAAGTCTAGACTGCAATGAAAACCAAGCTGTCACGAAGGCCTTCTGTGGAGGTATCTGGCAACAGAATATCTACAGTGTAATCTTACAGTGTTTCTCAACTCAGTTCTCGGTGCCCCCCAGACAGTGCACATCTTAGCAGAGGCTGAAAAATTAGGTCCAGAGAGTACAAATCCAGTCCAAGGTTTTGTTTCAACCAACCAGTTGAGCATAATGAGTCACAGAGTACTCAACTGGTTGGTTGGAACAAAATCTTGGCCTGGATTTGTACTTTCTGGACCTGAACTTTCCACCTCTGCATCTTAGCTCTTGTTCAGCTCCCAACTCACCTGTACCAGGTATTCAGTGATGAAGACTGGCTGGAAGCTGCAAGGGAGCAAATATATGGTCTGTTTGTGGGTCCCATAAGACTGGGTTGAGAAACACTGTTATTGAACATTGTGGTCCCTTTTCTACAGGGGGGGTTTCACCTCATGGGGAAAAAAACTCACAACTTTCAAGTCAGGGCTGCAGTGACTGCAGATTCATGCCATGTTTCCATCATCACGTCAAATCTTTGCCATTTGTGCTAGAATTTGCTAATTAACAATCAGCTCACATACATGCACACTCAAGCGCACACCTGGTACCTATTAGGACATTTTCAGTTTCTACTCCAGATTGAATTGACTCTCAAAGTCTCTCTAGAGCCCTTCAGACCGTAGGGAGACAGGGAACACGGCCCACAGCCCCGTTTTCTTCTGACAGTCAATGCTTTGCAGCTGGGGATCATGGGAAATCGAGAGCGGTAAGGAGCCGGCTGCCTGCGCCAGCAAAGGAATTGATTGTTCCAAGCAGATAATTGTACTGCAAGAAGCATGGAGTCGAGAGGCCTGAAAGTTATCAGCGCCTCTGTGGCCTCTGTTACTGATAAGCAGGGATATGAGAGCTGGCAAGGTACAGCTGTGAGGCAGACTTTCTCATTATCAGCCTCATAGAGCCGCTAACTCTTTCTTATCACGGTGTTTTTGCTTTTTTTTTCTACTCATTGTTTGTGGGTTTTTTGCTTTGCTAGCCCATTAGATGGGCAAATGTGCAGTCCCCGCGGTATTAAAATCCATTTCTGTCCCTGTTTTGAAGCCCACTTGACGGAACTACCGCTGACTTTTACACTGTCAACAAAAGAGGGCAGCAGAGAATCCCAGTGCATTCTGGGAAATCTGGAATGCCATGTCAATCCATGCATTTTGCAAGTTAGCATAAGGAACCAATTAAACAAACATAGCTCTTGTGGATCACCTTGGGTCTTCTGCGACACACACCTCACAGTGGCCCGATTTCAATGCACGGAAAGATCCAGATCAGTCCAAGGCCAGCAGAGTCAGAAAATGCTGCATGATTTTCGCTGCACTAATGGTTTAGCAGATCTGTTGTGTAATATTATATTAACAAATATAAAAAATTGTGAGAAACCTTCAAAAATTTGAGTCAAAATTGTTTTTTTACTTCATAAGTTAAATGTAATATAATGGAATGAGGTTTGTGCTAGCATCAAATTTGCCACAGAGATTAATTTTCTTAGCAAAACATTGAAAGTAGCAACAATGTAACATTGTCGCTAATAACAGTGCAAATTACATCAGTAATGGATTTTACTGGAGCAAAAAAAATATCTACAGTGTTTTATTAATCACATATATACTGTAAATGTTCTCCCTCTGTGGGACAACTTGGCTTGTCATGCCCAACTGTGGTGATTGAGTGCACTGATGTAATAGGCCATTCTCACTAAAATATAATTTCCTCTTGTAAAGTAAAATTATTTACACTGAAGCAGTCTGCATCCCATATTAAACTGCAGACCACTGAAGTTCCCCATAGGAGATCCTGTTTATTGTCTACCTTTGTAGTAACAAATTAAGCTTGTTGGGGACTGTTGCTATTAGCCTGAAAAGACTCATCTAATAAAAATGAGTAGTAAACCTTTTTTATTGGGACGCTTTTTCATTCTGAGCAGGATGTACCAAGTCTGCATTTCTTTGTTTGGCAGGGTTAGAATATTATTGTTGGAGGTCCACCTGTCCACTAGAGGGCGGTGGTACTCAGTGTTAAAACTTTGCAAGAAGTCTGTGCTAGTTTTGGCAGACAGTCAAGGGGATCATATGACTTGCCCTCTCTCAAAGTTAACTCCATTGCCTCATTTAAGGGGTTTATAGTTGTTTATGTATTTTAGCACTTCATGCTGTAGCCTTCTGCATTGATTTCTGTCACTCAGGCACATTAGCTGTATCCTAACTGCTTTCCTCAGTTCTTGCTCCAGCTCATCAGATAGTCTTGGCAGTAATAGGATACTGAAGCTCTTCTGAAGAGTTCAAAACCTCACAAGGCTGAAAATACCAGCCACCTAAGGACCAGTGATCCAGCTGCTGGAGAAAAGGCTGATGCAGGAGAAAAAGCCTCAACGTTACAGTAAATGCACTATGCCGGCCAGCCCGGGACAAGCAGAAGAACCACTGCAATTACAGACACCGCTATTGATGCGAATGAGTCGGCCATCGATGAGATCTATGCAGTTGCTGTGCTCTTCGCTGCTGGAGTATAGCCTGTGAAGAGCAGATGCTTCTCAGAATCCCCTTCACCTGAAAGCAACAGCAGATCGGTAACAACACGCACCAGAGAGGAACCATTGACCTGTGAATGATGCACAAAGCACATTTTTGGTAGGGCGGTAGAACCTCAGGCAGGAGAATGCGTAACCAAGGGATCTACATGTGGATACACAACCAGCAGAGAGACCCGAGGTCTGCAATGTGCCGGTGAGCTTGGCAGGGGTTGGCAGCGGTGCCTGTGCTGTGCCACCTGGACCTCAATCACCAGCCCCATTAGAAACTCATCTCAGTGGCTGTTCAGCGCCAAGTTCACACAGAATGCGGACAGGGGGGGGGGGGGTTCTCCGCCTGGCTGCTTGATGGATGCTAATTCCACAAGAACTTCCAGTGGCTGCAAAGTAAACAAGGCAGTGTGCAGTCATTTATTCTGGGGCTTGTCAATACTGCCTTCTACGAAGCAATGGCCTGATTGTGTCTATGTGAATGACATCATTGTGCACTATTTACCATTATCAGTGGAGTCAATAAACACGGTACTAAATGCACTGTTTTATATCATTATGATTACCCCGCATATGCCCTAAACGAATTCTTTGTTCTTACAGGTCCAGCAGCTAGTGTGGCACCCTGTGTACACCGAATTCACGGCTTGTCAAAGAACGAGACTGGAAAGCAGAGAGAAAAAAAACAAACATCGATACGGTATCTAGGTAAAAGGAGGACTGTCTAGAAAAGAGCACACTAATAGCGTTAGAAGGAGAACGCTTAAAGCAACCAACAGATTTATAGACTGAAATAACCCCAAAGGGACTAAATTAGAAAAGAATTACAAAAGAAATAAATGGTGTCTCCTCCCTTATTTTGGTCTTCAGCTTTTCCTGTGCCAGCAAAATGGGACAGGTCACTAGTAGGGGGGAAACGCCTATAAAAGCCCCAGTCAGAACCAAATCGTCCCCGTGAGGAAGGTGTCATGTTCCTCCCCTAGGGTCTCATCCTCATCCTGGAGATTACGGTGCCTGCCTTTGTGCGCTAGTACCGTTTCTCACCATCGGTGTTTACACCATTTTATCTCTCTACATGGCCCTGGAGTCATGGATACCAGTCCCCCCTCCACGGGGGGGGGGGGAGTCAGGGCTCGATCTCTGTGCTCTCCATCTGGACCTCACACCTCAGTCTTATCTATCGTGATTTCTGTAAGCCCCCGGCGATAAATCTCAGTGCAGGACTTGCCCTGACCCAACAGAACTGTGAAACAAACAAAAATCCCTTAAGAAAATAAAAAAGCAGGAGTTATAGGCATAGGAGGTATAGACAATAGGAATGATGACTTAAAATTTGAAACTGCGTGCTGCTGATTATAAACAGTGGCATGTAAGCTCTGATATAAATATAGCAGAGGTTCAAAACACCATAACTAAATGTAGGTACGTGCAGAAATCACACACATGATGTTAACGAGAGACAATTTGACGAATTCAGGGGAAGCCCTACTAAAAACACACAGGGTCTTTGTAAGGTGTGTGGTAATGCTGTTCGTGCAAGTGCCAGTACATGAAATTGGTAGGGTGTGCATTCATTCCTCTGGAGATCCTCCTGGCCTGAGTAGAGTGGATTAAAACTGAGAAGCGGGACAAGGAATTCTTCACTGACATTTTATTCAGCCCCCAGAATGGATAGCAGAGCCAGCAAGTGTTAATGAACTTTCTTTGCATCGTGTCCCCTAGGTCGTCTTGTGATTCCCTGTCCTGGAGAGTAATGGCACTTGATCCAATGCTGCTAACTGTTTACCATCTTCATGTGGGCATGAGACTCTCAAACAGACAAATGGTGTTGCTGTTCTTGCTGATACAGGTAGGGGGTGGTTTGGTATTGTGCATCCTTACTGGCATGATGTCATATGTCCTGCGGTGAAATGTGCCTTGCCTGGTGAACGACCATTCTTTGATTCTTTAAGTCCTTTGGACAAACTACATTTGGAAAGGCGCTATATAAAAATAAAGTGGATTGAAACCCACTTGGCTTTTCAAGAAGGCCTTCAATAACAGATGGCATAGCTGGTCAAAACTGGAAGTCATATTAAAATTTCATGGTAGCTTGGGAACTGAATATCAGAGGTGTAAACGCAAGGCCTTCAATCATTGGAGTGGTGAGTATTGGGAATTTGTATGAAGTAAAAGTCTTGATGTACTAAATAGAGGTAACGATATAATTTGCTTGTCTTTTTTGATCCCACAAGATAGTGCTTTTAGTTTGTTCTGGGGCATTGCTTTGTGCCTTTTTTTGAACTGAGATCACCATCTAGTGGTGTCAAAAAAAACAGCAAATGGTTCATGTAATTTTGTCCATCGCTACAAGGATGTTAATTGCTGATGTCTGCTTATTTTCAAATCTTTGCCAGATGTCACTACTGGCAGAGTTAATAAGGACACAAGTAGTTAAAGTAAATTGCAGTTTTTGAGAACACCTTTCTTCACCACCTTGGATTCTGAGGCTACAGTTGGATATAACCTATACCCAAGCATCAATTTACTTAGGATTAATGGTGGATTATTGTAATCTTGCCTAATATTTCTCATTAAAGCGTTTAAATCGAAAGAGTTAATGATCCAGTACTTCATATTAAATTAAGTTCAACTGATTTCAGTTAAATTCTAATTATTCACAACATAGGTGCCCGAAAGCATCTACCAAAGATTCGATAGAAACAGCTCCATGGACTGACATAACGATGGGTCATGTTATATAGCAGCAAAAACTAAGAGCAGAAAACAGCCAGGAGTCAACTGGGGAGAGGAAACAAAAAACTCCTTTAGTAGATATAGGAGAGAAGAATCTGCATGGGTCTGAGATCAACTTGCTGCCCCTTCCGGGCACGCCAACGTTATGTAACTCAGAAATAAGTTTCTGAGTTATGTACTAAAGTTTGGCCTGGAATGACGGTCTTCTGTTCTGCCAAGGATGGTCAGCAGGTCAGCCTCCGGCGTGTGTTGAGCTTGAGGGCCTTTAAGGTCACGTTCTGCTGAAACTTGCCCAGAGCGCAGATAGCAGATACAGGAGGAAAATGAAACGGTGGATGTCTAGAAAAAGAACTTGGGGCACGTACATCTGCGCCAAGAACATCATTTATTGTACGCTTGATTAAGAGGCTCGCCTGAACTAAAAATAGGTCATCAGTTTTAAATACTTAGACTGTAAGGTAATCACTTAAAATAACAGAGTGTTCCATAGGATATAATCCCTGTACCTGGAGACTTTACCTGCAGCAGTTACATTATATATTTGCAGAACAACAGCAAGCCCTGTATCCTGCATCCTGCAATCTCCGTGCACGATGTACAGAATGGACTCCCAGCCGCCCAATAATTTACTACAGCCCAGGCAGGTCGATACAAAAAAAAAAAATTATTTGTCCAAAAAAAAAAAAAACGATACAATAGAGTTTAGCTGAGTGAAGCTGTAATGGAACAGAATGGAACAACTGCAGAATTAAAGTACTAGGTCAGGTGTGTGAAAAATGGTTCTGGGGGTCCTTGGTCCGTGCAAGTAGTTTGTACAGCCTTCTCAGGACAGCTACACACTCCATTACTGATTTACCAGGCTCAATTAGGGGAATTTAAAAAAGGATTTAATGGGTCACCTGCAGTAAATAGATGGCTGTACCAAGATGGAAAAGCCAAGGTTGCAGTAGAGTGTAGGCTATTTGTTCCTTTGCAATACTCACAATATTTGCATTATAGTTTGCAGTACTGTGTTTTTATTGTCTTACATATTTATTGTCTGCATATTTATTATCTTATTGACACACCTCAATTTGTTTTTAATTTGTGTTTACTGGTGGTTAGAAGGTCACGCGGAGTAAGATTGTTATTGCATAGTTTCATTTTTACTGTGCTGTGTGGGCTATAACTGAAATAAATAATGTATGATAGGTTAATATAAAAATATCAGGACACATGATAATATTGAACTGTCCAATACCACACACACACACACCTGTACTCATGTCTTTGTGGAGACTGCCGTTCATTCTCTTCTTTGGGCAAAATCCTAATCCCGACAATGACAGCCTTAACCCCTAACCCAGCCCTAACCGTAACCATAAATAACCGGATGAAACCAGATGAAGACTTTCGGAATTTTCGCTTATTTGACTGCATTCACAGATCTTTATGGGGACCTGAAAAATGATCCCCACAACATCAAAAAACAGGTTTGTATTACGTCGTGGGGGACATTTGGTCCCCACAATGTAGGACAAACCTAAACCACGCACACACACACGCATTGTATTGACTGAGTCCTGAACTGAACGCCAGATCATACATGGTATCTTGCTGTGTGTGTAGCCTTAACCTACCTCCCCGACAAAAGCGATAATTGCCAGTTAGTCACTTTTTGTTACCGGGTCGATTACCGATTACTGAGGGCCGCCAACTCCCACGCATCTGGCGTGACACTCACGCTTTAAAACTCACTCGCACACAAGAAATCTTACGACAAATCTATATTATCCCATTATAAACCCAAAATTAGCTACACCAAAAGCTTTGCGGTACTTTTCAAACGTTACAGACTATTAGTAAGATAATGCAACTGCGATATACATGTAAATGCGTGTGCAGACCTCTCCAGTTGAAAATCTCACACCCGCCAACTGACCAACGTTGGCACCCCTGAATAAGTGCTGGAATCTTTTATACATACTGGAGTCCCTCCATGGGCCGCTTCACCCGTGTCTCCTGTTTCGGACAGAGGGCAGGTCAGGTGGTGGCCATGCAGTGCAATCTAAGCTAATGAAGATGGCAGCAAATGCCATCAGAGGATGCCCACCGTGCAAAACAAAAGAATGACTGTAGGACGGAATGGAAAATGGCAACAAAAGCCACTAACCAAAATAAATGAGGTCTGGGTCGTCTTTGAAATATCAGCAGCTGTGATTGTTTGTTAGAATTTAAAATGCAGTTTTTTCAGTTTTATGCACTAAGCATCAGAGGATAAACATCTGACTCCCCACAATGGCATCAGAGCCCAAACCCTGGCATTTCCTCATGAGAGATGCAGTTAGTAAAAATGTCAGGAAAAATAGATCTGTGTTCTTAATGGGGTCATTATTTTGTCATATACATCCATAAAACAGAGCTGTACAGAAAATGCCTGCATTATTCCCCGATTGACGTACAGGGCTGGGTAAACACTCTACATAATTGAGACAATGAGGATTAAATCGGAGTGTACCATCAATACTGCAGGCCTTGTGCTGATGTAATGGAGATATCAAATGATTTAGGAATGATTAAAGAAATTCTAGAGCAAACAACTGGGTCTTGTGCACAGCAAGTCAGCTGGTTGACAGTCACATCTTACCTGTGTCTGTGTGTGTGTTTGGCAGGGTGGTTCCATATATACTTCATTGTGTGCACCAAATGCCCCCACAGTGTTATAAAAACCAGGTTATTGTGATGTTGTGGGGACGTTTTTTTCCAGACCCCACAAAGGGAAAACTCAATTCTCTAAAAATCTGTGTTTGCATCAAAAACTAAAAATCTTGTATCTTGGTTGGTTACTAATGCTTATGGTAAGGGCTGGCAGGGGTTAGGGTCGTGATTAATGGGATTAGGGTTTTCCCCATAGAAATTCGTGGACGGTCCCCACAAAGAAATAGCTACAAAGATGTGTGTGTGTCACAACCCTGGTTTTCTGAGTGCTCAATTTTAATTTATTAATAATTAAATTGTTATATTAATTCTGTGAACAGTTCAATCATCTGTCAAACTAAAATCTAAAAAAGGTCAGTTCAAAAACAAAAACACAACCTATTTCTGATTTAAACAGCCATTCTTCATAATTTATAAATCCACACAGTGGCCCATTTTACTGAAGTAATTCAGGCTGAGTGCCTTTTTAAGAGGTGTAGAAGTGCTTTTCCCGGAATTTGATCTTGCAATGTTCTGCTGAGTTCGCTAACCTTGCACGCTGATTAATGGTCACAGTTCTACCTGTCAGGTGAGAAATCACTCATGTTCAGGAGTAATAAGAGAATCGGAACAGTCGGCCACTTTTGACAGTTGCAGGATGTTACTCGCTTCCGCCTGAGCGTGTTGTTAACCCACAGAGACACACTCGTGCCTCGCATTTTCTTTATGTTGTTTAATAACAAGTGGGTTCGCATGCTTGAAATGTGGCAATGGAAAGTTGTGAACTGAAAGTTGGACTTTTATCACATGTTATTAAAGACTGATAGCAAGCCTTTGAAATTGAGACATTACTGCTTGAAATGTAGCCTGTAGTTTTCCGAGATTGCATGAAACACTAAGCATAGCAGCAAGTCTGAGCATACAGGCAATGTCCTTTTTACTGATTTATCAGAAACAACCAGAATTTGAACCCAAGGCCTTTACATTACTTGCACAACAAACCATTTACCATTACCCCGGCTGGAGAACTTGCAATGCTGAAAGCAGTGTCCCCATAACTCTGTTTTTTTTCCCCAAACCCAGTCCTGAGGAGCCTCCAGCAGTCCAAGGTTTTGCTCCCTCCCAGCTTCCAGCCAGTCAAGAACTCTGAATATCTGCCATGGGTGTTGTAGTAGCTGAAAGAGAGAACAAAAATATGCAGCGTCTGGGAGCCAATGAGGACTGGGTTGAGAAATACTGTCATAACCGTAGTATACAACATTTACCATATGGGATAAAAAAGCAGCAGAATTAAAGCGCCCTGCTCCACATTTGCAGGCTGTCTCTGTTAGCGTTCCCTCATGCTATTCGATTCTTTACATTGAATGTGGATAATTGAAAAAACCTAAATCAATCCACCTTACAGTTAGGATCTGTGCTGTTGGGTTCCATAAAAATGATTTGTGAGGTCAGTGGACATGCACAGTAAATGTATATCGTGAGCTATTTTTGCTTCCCTTAATACTAGAGTGCAGAAAATACATTCATAGAAAAATACGTGATATTCTGTGCTTTCTGATCCCTGCTATCTACATTCTTAAGAGAGGTCAAAGGTCAAGCAACAGACTACTATTCCACCCATGGCGGATATATCTGAAGTTCAGCTCAGCGAGCCTATATCTGTTCTCTCTGCTGTCTAGTGTGTTTCCTCAGTGCTTGGTTTCCATAGAGATAAGACCCCGGGGGGGGGGGATCTGCGGAGGCTAGAGTCAGAGTGCTGGAGTCACCAGTGACGAGTAATCCTCTTGGACTTGGGTGAGACTCCACTGGGATGCAGAGCCACCAGGACCGGCGAGATCAACAGCGGTAAGAGAGGAAGATATCCAACCACCTGCAACAAGACACTGACTGTTACTTATTACATATATTTTTTTTGTTTGACCGAGGACAGCTTGACATCACATGGGCATATGTTCCACCCCACTGCAATTCTTGTAACAAAGAAAAAAATAGATGGTGCCTCTCTAAAATATCCGATCTCTTTTTGGTAGACAGTCTCCCTTGACTCTTTGTACGAAGTCGCAGCTCAGCTCTGCCAGGTTCAGTAGACCTCAGATGAGTTATCTTAAAATCCCTTAACTGAAGCGATAATAAATGTAATGAGTTTGAGTAAAAGAACTTGTAACTCAAACTCCAGAACTGTGAAAGCCAAAAGGCCCCCATTAATCATGAAAAAAAAAGTTATGCTCCGAAGGATTCTGATCATTTAGATGTGGTTGGACCGCAATTGTAATTTGTTACCTCATGTTAACCAAGTGAACTACTTAACAAGACATGTCACCCACAGCGTTCAATGCTGGCCAAGCAACCCTGGGCTGAGTTTCTGGTACTTCTGGCCATGATGTTCGAGATGGTTGTGAGATCGCTGGGGTCTTTTTCTAATCCAAGCCCTTTGGGTAGCAACACCTCTGTTGTTTTCTAGTCAAGTCAAAGTCAAGTCATAGTCAAAGTGTCAACTTCAGATATGTGACGCATGAGGTCATACGGAGCAGAAATATCATTCTCATTAGTTATAGTGCAAATGAGAACAATACAACAATAAGTAGAATATAAATATTGAGACATAATATACAAATTAATACAAACATAACATTTTCGGTCATGAATATTAAGACAATAAATACAAATAACCACAGAATTTGTGGGGAAAGGATTATGTGAACTGGTCTGCAAGTTTCGCATGGAAGCAGAGTCAGCGATAAATAGGTGTAGTATCAGAATTAAGAGTACAGAAATATTAGTTCTTTTAACAGTCCCGGTTCTAGGCTGGGAGGGGCCAGAGTATTCAATAGTTAAGGTCAAAACAGTTTTTAGGCCTCATTGCCCTGGCTTTGTGGTTGTAAACCACTAAAACAAAGTCTTATAGCCAGAGATTTGGGCAGGACATCGATGCTAGGTAACTGCTGCTGTCCAACGGATCCTCTGTTAAGCTTTGTGTTTTCACCTACATAGCTTGCTCATGGGTGTTTTACTTACTAACAAAAATGTTCTGAGGGCAAAAGGAAATATAACTGATTCAGAGAGATAACCAATCAGATTGCAAAGCAGGTGGGTCCAAGTAACTAGAGGAAGTGGGACCAAGACAGCTGATTGGTTGATCCTGCCTTTTCCAGTTGCTAGGACCCACCTCCTCTGCAATGTCATTGGTTATCTCTCTAAACCAATAATTTTTCCTTCTGCTCACAGAACATTTTTGTTAGTAAGTAAAACTTCCATGAGTGTGTAGCTTTGGCTTGGATACAGGGAACATGATAAAAGTGCTAACTGATGCACATGTGAGAGTGTTTTTTGATGACGCTGGTTTCAAGGAGGCATGGGCTGTCATCACCGCCATCGAGCGTCGCCCTACCTGCCGGCATTTCCCATGTTGCGTCGTACGTCTTTGTCCTACTTCAAACACAATGAAAACCCCTGGGACGGAACAGACACAGTACCCGTTGGATCGGAGCACCATGTTGAGCACCACAGACATTCTCCCAGAATGCCGAGCCTGACAAATCATTGCTGGTGTGCATCAGGAGTGCCGGCGATAGCGCATGTTTACCATTGCAAATGAACATTCAACTATGAAAAAAAAAATAACACACACACACACACACACACACACACACACACACACGCATACAGCTATTCATATGCATGAGGTCCATCCAACAGACAGCCAGTCAGAGCTGGGGCCGTGAGCTACATCTCTGCGGCTCAGGGGGGATTGCTGATGAGAGAAGGGGGTGGCCGAGGGGCCAATGACTATTTGTTTTTACCTGCTGTGGGATTTTAGCAAACATGCAGGGAACACAGACTCCGTACTGTGAAGTCAACAGAGAGCCGGGGCAAAAGGTGGAGAGCTCTTTTTTGTTTTTTTAAGGCTTTGCCAGTTGCCTTCACTGATAATTCCCCTCCATCTTAACAGAAGCTTGTAATGCTAACACCAAACCCACATGCACATGGCCTCTTAAATTATCCACAAAACATCATCCGGTGGGAATCACGATAGAAACTGTATAAGATACAGCCTGGCATTACCAGCCACCTGGTCGATGTGCAAAGAAATGAGCCTCCTGGTGTCAGATGGCTCTGTGTACAAATATCCCTGAATATTACATGCCAGCCTTGAGCGTCGTCTCGGATAACATAAAAGGTATTGAATTAATGTTTATAGTTTGCCGTCTTCACAGTAAATTATTCTGCACGCCATGCTTAACCACACGGACATGCACACCCTTATTAATGGATACGGGGTAATGAAGAACATGAGACCTTAAAAAAAGGCTGTGAGGGAGAAATACTGATGAAAACGCAGAAGCAGATGTTGATTCTGAACCCGTGAGCCATACTGTGCTCTCTCCACACGCAGGGATGGCTACATCGCACCTGATTTCAACTACCTTTGTCTTCCTGCTTGAAAAATGTCCCTACATAAATATTCCTTGGAAGTACATGCACGCTTGCATTTCCTGTGAAAGATATGCATGGATTGCAAAATAAATAAATGAACGGACAATGTAAAATTGTGAGAATAATATATGGTGAAGAGGATGGTTCAATGTGTGATAGGAGCGCAGGATGTCTAAGACTTATTTCAGATCAGGACTCACTGTCGTGCTGTTGAATTTGAGGATGTTATTTCCAGGTCAGAGGAAGGTATTGGCTGGCTCACATCTCCCTTGTGTTTTGGAAACTGGGAGTAGTGGCTTTGAACCTGGGACAGCAGGTGGGACAGCGGTGCGGGAGCTGGATCGAGGAGGTGGCTCACGTCTCCGGCTGGGAGGCAGGAGGAGGGAGGAGGCGCGGTTAATTTCAGCAGCAGGGATGGAACTGCATGTAGGTCACCCACTAAACTCGCTCCAAGCTAGTTTGCTGTCAACGCTTCCTATGCTGATTTGGGTGTGCGTATGTGTGTGTGTGTGTGTGTGGGGGGGTGTTTTGTGTCAGATGGAAAGATAAAGCCTGTTTTTGGAGATGCATATGATCTCATTCTGGCTGCCACACGTGTCATGCAGACTCCCTGCCACCTCCCAGCTGATGTGCAACCCCCCCACCGTTTCTGCTGTTCCACTTCTCCCCCCCGAGGATAATCTCCTGCACTCTGCTGTGTTTTTTTTTCTAACCCGATTGTGATCTCGCCTCCGAACACCAGATTGTTCTCGGCTGGCTTCGCTGAATTTTGCTTTATCGCCTGCGATTGATTAATATTGACCTTCCCAAACTTCAGGTACGATTCTCAGTCAAGGGCACCCATCTTAGCCGTAAGACAGTCTCGGTGGGTATATCCTAACTTATACCCCAATGCTGCCAGCACTCAAAGGGAGTATAGACTGCAGTCATTTTTAAGCTGGAGTAAACAACAGATTCCCTGAAGAGCGAACGTCACACTGTGGCACAGTGGTGTGGTTCTGAGCTCGTGGTCATCTTCATGCGAAGGTGCTTTTCAAGCAATCGGGCAGCCAAAACTCCATTCATGCCGGACATTTCCCAGTTCGTGATAGACGGCGGAGCAATTCCTCAGAATGCTGGCACAATTAAACTCCCATCTCCTGCTCTTCGGTTTTCTAAGTGCCCTCGGAAACAATCTCAAGCGTGGTGAGCCACTAGATCCCAATCGAGACAATATTACATACGCAAATACCAGCTTCACCCTCCTAGGTATTAGCATCTTGCAGTAACCATTATCACCAGAAGGGGGCAATGTTGGCCTTTGGTTCCGTTGACAACGCAAGCAACAGGAGGGGGGGGGGAGTGGTTGCACGCCAGGAATCTTTCTAGATGCTTCTATCATGGACTGTGCAGGGTGCATCTGTACAGAGGTGTTTATAGACTTAGCGTGTGATGTACTCACATGTTTCACACACGTGCTGGTGACGGGCAGCTGGTTTAATTTCAAAGGAGGCCGGAATAGGCCTATCAGAGCAGGGAGATCAGTGAGACTTGCTTTTCAGAACAGAAATAAGTTCCATCTGATGTGGACATTAAATCCTTAAATCCAAGGGCATCTCTATCACTGGCAGCTACACACCTAAACACTTCACCACTCATGCAAGGACCAGACTTAGCTAACAGTTAAATACTGCGCCTGTGTATAGTTCGATATTTTTAATGAGGCTGTCGCAAATAAATCCAGGAGCAGAAAAGGTCCCACCTGGAATTGACCAGAAGTCCAATTTTCCTAACCACTGCCCCACGTCACTGTCCTGGCTGCGGTGAATTCCCATCTGCTAATCACTGCTTGCAGCAGCTAGTTTGACAGAACTGCTTCACTGAGACCCGAGGTTCATTTCTGAGACCTTGACGTCGTGTGGCTGTATGTGTGCGCTGCTGGGTTTGCTTAGACCGTGTCTGAATCCATGCAATTATGGTGTCGCTCTCCACGTGTACGTTGTGCATGTTTGTCCGTGTGTACCGTGGGCTGATGCATGTGACTGTGTGTCGAGAAAGAGGAACGATGACCAAGCGATCCTCCAGCCAGGCCAACAACCCCCACCCCCGAATGTCTCATAAACTGAATTAATCTCCTAAGTAAGAAATGTTTGTTTATTACTTAGTGTAGTGACTGTTTGTGGCCAGCAGGGGGAGGCAAAGCTGGGGGGTATGAGTGGTGGCACCTCGACTGAACCAGGCCTGGGATCAGTATGGGACTGTAAGGGAAAATCCCTGCTGTGCCCAGTGGGAGCGTCTCTGAGAAGCTTCTGCCAGTAAGTGTTATGTTGGGGCATGGTCATCTGCCAAGTTTAGGCCTCAAAGCTACAGCCCCAGGACAGAAATGGGAAACTTTGATGGTGAGCTTTGAAAAGCAGTCCATTATCCTTAGGATGGTACATGCTCTCCAGCAGCAGAGTTACAATTTGTAACAAACAGCAATGAAGGAGACACCGCAGCCAGACGCATACAGTAATCGAACGCAAATCGGGTGGCGGCCACATGGATATGCAAGAAAGAAGCTGGGAATTGTGGGTAATTCACCTCAGGTTCGTTAGACGAGCTGGGAGCCATGAAAGAATGGAATAACGTAAAAGAAAAAAAAAACTAAATGTGAAAATAAATGGGTAGTTCTGGTAGTTTGAATAAAAAAGGCATTTTGCTAATAGAGGTCTTGGGGCCATCATCAAGACATCAGTCTGGGTTACTGAAAGTGAAATTAAACAACAACACAGCGCGTTAGCACCATGTCAGAGATGTGGATGACTGGGTAATAATAATAATATAATAATGGCTGCCTCGCTCTCGCTACCAAAACTATCTTTTTTTTTTTTTTTTTTACTATCTTTGTTTTTATTTTTTTTCTTTACTTTTAAAAAATTCATGGGCTCCCTGGGAGGGTGGTATGGAGGATCAGTGGGTAGTGCTGATTCCTCACACCCCCAGGTTTAAAAAAAAAGAATGAAATGATGCTTTATTTGCATGGCGACGTGTCTCAAGTAGCTCTCCTATAAAGACATACACAAAGACGCACATATGTACATATACCGAGGCGACAGCACAGCTTGGGGTCTGACCACAGGATCAGGACTTTTTCCTTGATAGGAGGTCTTGATAAAGAACCAACAAAACTGTGACAGTTCGGCTAAGGACAAGATTTGAACTAACAACCATCTGAATACAGGTACAGAGGTTTAACCTGCTGATTATGTGTGTGTTTGTGTGGATTAGGTTTATATTACATTGTGGGGACCAAATGTCCCCCACAATATGACAAAATGTATGACTCTGACATTATGGAGACCATTTTTTGGGTCCCCACAAATATCTGTGAATTCAACTAAGAAACCAAACCATTTCGTTGGGTTACTTATGGTTAAGGTTAATGCTGGGTAAGGGTTAAGGGTGTCGTGACTGGGACTAAGGTTTTTTCAATAGAAATGAATGGAAGGCCCCTCTTTAGATAGCTATACCAACATGTAGGCTTGTCACGACCACGAAATTTTAGTTGACGATTAATTGTCATACAAACAATTGTGACTTTTCAGTTCATTATATAACAATATCAGCCTAGAGTTAGCCCAAGTAGTTTTATATTACATACACACCTTATGAAGAACTTATGAAGATCTTGAATATTCAAATATAAATAAAAAATTGCTTTGCCTTTTAAGCGTTGCAAGCAAAATTGTAGAGGCCTGATATGACATTACAAAATAAGAAGTTAAAAGAGATAAATAGTTGGTCTTGTCTTTTCCTGATCCATACCACCTGCCTGACTTTACTCCACACGTCTGCGACCACCCTATCTGCTCACACTGCCATTTTACTGCAAGTCATATTGTCTACATTTACAACAAACTAAGCTGGATAACTTATTGAAATTAAGGTAGTCTGTGGTAAATACAAGTGAACAGAGAACAGAGATAAAAATCCATTTAAACGGGGGTACTTTACATCTGACAAGTTTTTCAGCTAAGTAAGAAATCTGGCTTTGTGAAACATCATACAGACAGAGCTTTGGTTCACTCTAAACTGAAATATGAAGTTTGGCATATTTTGTTGCAGCCATATTTATATACAGATATGCACATAACTGATATGTAACTATACATTTGGTGTATATGAAAAAACTGTATTTATTTTATGTGCATACGACAAGAAGTTACTGCATTTTAGTCTTTATAACAAATAAAGAATTACAAATTAACCACATAAAGGTTAAAATGCACAGTAATTTCCTGCCAGAACTGAGTGAATACACATAAAATGTCTATGCTTTTATCCTGGTACCACAAAAAATTGCAGCGTGTATCACTTTATGCCGAATGCGTACTTGCGTGCCAGTTAGGTGCATCTGTTTATATCACTCCAAAACAGTGTGATCAGAAAATTGACAAAATAACCCACAGTTCTCTAGTTCTTTGTCCTATCAATGAACCTGAAGTATGAAAAGAAATACTAACAGGATCAGACTGGGTCATGAGAGTACTGCAAATCGGGCGCCATCGTAAAATTTGCCATTACGTGTAATGCTGTCCGTGTGCAGACGTGCGAGGTAGAAATAGGGTGGGTCGTATGCTTCTGTTCAGAAGTGCAACAAAATGACATCATTACACGAGCGCCAGTCAGACATTACACGGTAGAAAATGACGTGAAGTAGAAACGGTTCCGTCTCATCCGGCTATTTTTAGGCAGATGAATGGAGACGATTCCAACGATTATGTATAATCGCGGTCAGTTCAAATAATCGCGATCAGGCGATTAGTGATAATTGTGATAGGGCTACCAACATGTGTGTGTAGGGAGTTTGGTCAAACTTCCCATGATGTGTGAACTTCCCGCTTCCTCTTATTTTCTGAAGACATGTAGCTGGGTGACATGGTGGCTCCGCATTATCACGTACCGGATAAAGGTTAAAATATGGATGGCTAAGAATGAATAAGAATCTCACAATCAGGCCAATCTACTAGCACAATGCACAATGGATTTTTAATGTTCATTATTTATAATGAGGTATTTATAGGAGGCGTTTATCACGATGGGTTTGCCGAGCTCCCAGTGTTCCGTGTTGTTTTCCATGGGGCAGCCGTCAGAGCCGGCCAATCATGACTGTTCATGAGAAAATCGATGCCGAATCCGGATTCCAGAATCCAGATTTTTCTGCCCAACTTTGAGAGGAAAAAAAAAAAAGAGAGATGAAATTACACAATGACAAATACTCCCACACCATTTATTTCTGCCACATAGATGTCATGTCGCCTCCGCAGAGGAGATGTCGAGGGAAACACCTCAGAGTATTCACCGTCGTGCTCTCCCTTGGGGGGCTGGTGTTCGTCTGCAGAAAGTATTAGGGCTGTGAGAGAGGTGATACGGGTGGTGGGGGTCGTGGGGTTCCGGCGACGGATGTCTCAAACAGCCTTGCCACGGTGTTCCGTTTCATGCCGATCTGCGGCGTAAATGGTGATTAATCCGGCACGCAGCGGCTCGCCTCAAAAATTAATTTCCAGATGAAAGGCTCACCCACTCGCTCATCCCCAATCTAATGTCCCACGTATTTCTCAAAGCGCACAATCGCAGAGGCTATGGAGAGCGGGCCACTCACGCATCTTTCTCGAGTTAAGATCAAAAACATTTCGATCTATTCAAACGTAACACAAAAGGCACATATGTGTGTCTTTTTTATTGCGCAGCAAAGAAATGCACAAGGAATCAACCCCCTTAGCGTCTTTCAAGGAACAAAGCAACACCAATCAAACCAGCTGTTTGTCAGCATTAACATACAGCAGACAGATGTTGCCACCCTAACGTAACGTCTTATTTCATTGAGCACCACTGCTTCTGACAATAAGAAAAATGATAATATGACATATTATAATTCTAAAAGGAATCTGCACAAAACACTGTAACAATGTGGAAATCTATGCATCCTGGGAGGAAAATCAGGTGTTGATTAGTTCTGTCTGTCTCCTAATCCCACAAGTGATGTAAATTGGTATGTTGCCACTACGCCTGGCTACAGTTACTAGGGTTATTCACTGTTTGGTCACCCGCTTGCCTGCCTGAGTTTGCTTTTCCTTCTTGCCAAACGGCTTCTTTATCTCTGCGCTCACTTTTGTTTGCTCTTGAACCCCATCCCTGTCCCAGTCTCTACCTTCCGCAAAGGACGCCTCATTCTCTAATAAACTGTCATTTCCTGTCCAACCCCAGTGTCAAGCGGCTCGGTTCACTCAAGGCTTTCTCTCAAACACGAATCCTAAAAGGAAAAAGCCACTTGAAATCCAAGGCAAACAAACAGGAAGCATTATGGCTATTTAAGGTTCATCACCTCCGGTTTTCCACCGCAATCAGCCCCCTAGCTGCGCATTTTCGTGCGTATTGGCACCCTCACCCCATCCACACGGAATCCAAGGAAAATTACTTTCCGAAACGTGAAGATGAAGTTTCAGAGGCCAACCCTTAGATTCCTTTACTAAGCTGAAAAAGGTTATTTTTTATTTCTCTGCCAACTGTTAAGTTTCTTCCACCTACCGTTTGGATGGGAAAAGAATTAATAATAGAGACTAGTTTGGTACAACTCCCTTTGTCACATGATTCTGTTTACTGGGAATGAAGGAGAAGCATTTCACAGCGTGCTTGCTGGACAACTGGAAGCCTGTGTTCCCTTTCTGTAAATAATATAAACAACAAACGGACTTTTGAAAAGATATGGTTGCGGCACGGCATGGGAGGGCCAGAGATGTTTGCCTTAGAGGTTAACGGCACAGTTTGATCCCCATCTATCCGAGTTCGGACCCGTCAGAACATTTCCATCTGGACATTGGGTTCACCTTCCATCTGTTTTGGAAAAAGTATCCGAATGAGAAAGCCCGAGGCACACATATTAAAGTATTTAATATGGGGAAGGGCTAAATATTCTGGAGAAGGTGCAATGCTGCTTGTTGAACCCTGTCAGGCTGTGGGCGAGTCGTATTTTCAGTGGAGAGCTTGGGTACGCAAACCCAAAAACATGGGCTAAATATATTAGCATAGCTCAACCTGTGGAAAGAGAGTGAGAGTGATTGTGTGGAGTATTTGTATGTTATTGAGGTCCTTGTGCTGGGGTAGGATAAATATTAGAGGTTATCAAAAGAGTGATATTTGACAAGCACAAATTATCGTCACAGCATTATATTTTACATTTCTTCATATACCTGATGCATTTATCCAAAGCAGCATAGAGTTGAGGAAAGGGATACAATTGGTATGCACTCCCTAGGATTTGACCCAACAACCTATACATAGGCTCAACTTGTCACTTGTGGACCGTGGAAATGTCATGCCACTAGTCCTAACCTGTTATAACCTGTTTGGTTATAATGCCTGGTGGACTGGGGGGAGTGGGGCGCGGGGCTTTAGCCATGAACTGCAGTCAGGAGTCCCTGTCCATCATATATTGGCTGCTTTGCTCATCAAAAACTTCTAGCACTTTCATCCAAGTCATACCTCTCACCACCGCCACGGTGGCCCAGCTGGTCGATAGCCCAGGGCCTCAGGAGTTGCTTGTGGAGAGGGAGCTTGAGTTTTGAAATATGACTTTGGGAATAAAACCTTTTGCTGGTACCACTGGATCCTCTCTTGTCAATATATCACAGAAGGCAATTCATTAGAGAGAGCAGCTCCTGTCTCATTGAATGGAAAGAGCATAATTACTGCTATACACTGCGGAGCGCCATTTCAACAACTCCCAATATTGTGAGAGATATAAATGAAGGAGACAGGTCTGGTAATAATCTTGTCTTAATGCATGTCACATAACAAGAGAAGCGGGACACCTGGATTTCATCTTCCATCTCGCTCATATCTGATTTTAACTGGCATCCACTTCATTACTCAGTCTTGCCTCTCATTGTGTCCAGGATTGAAACAATACTTAGGGGAATTTTTCTGATGTATATCGTTGAAGAAATTAACAGATTCCTCTGTACCAGTGTTTTCCAACCCCAGTCCGTGGGGACACTCAGACAGTCCACATTTTTGCTCCTTCCCAGCCAATCAAGAACAATGAGTACCTGGTACAGGCGTGTTGGGTGCTGGGAGGGAGCAAAAATATAGACTGTCTGAGACTGAGGACTGGGTTAAGAAACACTACTGTATACTGTGTCTGTACAGTCAGCTGAATTGCCAGATCATGTATGACTGTTAATAATATTTAAATTTTGTCTTCTCTCCCTCACTCTCAAATGAAACTGAAAATGTCACAGAGATGGCTGTTTAGTTACCAGTAATGTGAAATGCAGATATTTCCCTTCTGTGAGATTTATTTGTTATATTTCTTCCATTTTATAACAAGAATTAATTATGGGTAATATTTAAAGAAAGACATTCAGACATAACCCCCATAGAACAAAAATACAAACACACAAAAAAAATGACATTCATACAAATTCAATACAATAATCCATTCATTAATCAGGCAGAACATTATTTGTCTTCCTGCAAAAAAATAATGCGATAAAAAGTGCATAACAACCCACAGTAGCTGATTTGAAGTGAACAAGCTCGTGAAGGTTTCAGAAGTAGTTTACGGACATGCAGGGGAACATGGAGAAGGAAATGAACGCTCTGGGTTAGATCCATGAGTCATGTGATTCGGCCCTGGAGCTGTGCCGCTTTCCTCCACCGTCCCCGGTAGGCACTTAAACAGCCATTTCACTCTCTCCTTCCTCCCAAGGCGTTCATGTAGATCCTGCCTAGGATCATGTACTGACGCGAAGTAGCCGGATCAGCCCAAAGAGGATTATTTACACATACACATACAAACAACTGACTAGATCATTATCAGTACGCTACACCGGCAGCTCTGGTCTCTCATCTGCCCTTTACTGTAGTTTCGATACTCAAGTCTTCCCCAAAAAGTCCACGCTCATTTTAATGTCCAGTTTCACTACAAATCGAGACACTCCAAATTAATTTCGTATTCTGTTCACATTCCAGAGTGTCTTACAAAACAATGATGGACCTTTTTCAACTATGTGTCCATTTCTTTTTATCACAGGGTATGTGACGTACACTCTGTTTCATTCTGGCTAAATTATAGTGCATTACGTACAGTTATCATTATATTAGAGCCAGGTAATTATTAAGATAAATTCTCCATACAGTAGAATGATTAAGTGAACTCTGAAAACTTGAAAGACATTTCTCCACACTATTTACATATGTGCCCTTTTGAGTCTTTTCATTGGTCAAGGAAAGATATTGGCCTATGTGCTAGTGATGTCAGGCTGCCTCACTAGAGAATTTTAGCGTAGAGCACTCTGCTTTTCTCCTGTCACATGACCTGATCCCCTGAGTCTACTTGTCACTGTGCTTCACTATAATCACAGAGCTGATATTTTGGTGATGGCAAACTTATGCAGGAGGGGGACCCCAAGATCCAGGGCCAATTTGCACATTGTTTATCAGGGACTGCCCCCCCTCCCCCACCACACACACACACACACACACACACACACACACACACACAGATCTCCACAATACACTTCCATGTCCAGATACCTCACCCGCAATTGAAGGATGAACCTCCAAGGCTCAGTGGGGTTTTGCCGAACCTGGTATTCCACTGACTTAATTTGCATATCAACACCAGCCAGAATAAATCCACACAGGAGGCTCCACTGTCATACAGAGTGATGTCAGGGGTCTCAGCTCATCAGAAAGTATGAGGTGGGCTGCCCAGCGCCACTGATGAACGCCATGTTGGTGTATGGAGGAAATTTACATAGTTACAGCACAGGTGGGCGTGCACAGGATGCTGACTTTGTAAATTGCCGATAAGATCCAGGTATCGGATATCAGGACAGTTTAGTCACATGTTTGTTTTATTTTCTGATCGTTTGTAATAGTCTTTCTGTCATTTCACTTCTTGTGGCCTTGATTGTCGTTAAACTTGCGCCAGATAGACTATATGGATAAAAGTATCGGGACACTTGGCCATTACACCCAGAGGAACTTTTATGACATCTCATTCTAAATCCATAGGCATCGATGCGGAGTTGGTCTCCCCTTTGCAGTTATAACAGCTGCCAATGTTCTGGGAAGGCTTTCCACAAGACTTTGGGTGTGTCTGTGTGAATTTATTTAACCAGAAGATCATTTGTGAGGTCAGGCACTGAGGTTGGACGTGAAGGCCTGGCTCACAATCTCTGTTCTACTTCATTCCAAAGGTGTTCAGTGAGGTTGAGGTCAAGGCTCTGTGTGGCCAGTCAAGTTCTTCCACATCAAACTCACCTAACCATGTATTTATGGATCTTGCTTTGTGCACTGGAGCACAGTCATGCTGGAACAGAAAAGGGCCTTCCCCAAACTGTTCCCACAAAGTTGGAAACATAGAATTGTCCAAAACTTCTTGATATGCATGCCAAGGCATTTTGGACAATTCTATGCTTCCAAATGTCACCTTCAGGATGAACTATAACAGAAATTGTGAGCTAGGCCTTCACATCCAACATCAGTGCCTGATTTCACAAATGCTCTTCTGGATGAAGGGGCAAAAATTCCCACAGACATGAAATTATTCTTTTCAATATAATTTTTATGTATATTAGTATGGAGGGACATTTTATAGAAGTGGTCTGATCCGAAATACCATTACAGCGGAACTTGGTGCTTGAATCGGTACTCGCAGTTATAGACAAACCTACCTCCAACAGAGCTCTTTTCTAACCTAATTAACAGCCTAAACGATCATTTTCCACCATTCTCCTCAAGACAAACCTCACGTGCCCCTAGGGGTTGCCTTCCCAATCAGCATCTTTTCAGAACCTGGTCATTAATGGCATGATTAACCCTCAGCCGTCTGCGCAGACCGGCTGCCGCAGGGAGCGACGAGCAGGGCAGCTCCAGAAGGTGGCGCTGTGCCATCTCGACGCCACCGCTCACATTGGCACGGGGCCACAACTGGCACTGGATCATGGTAAAGTCAGTCATAGCAGGTGTACGAAAAATACCAGGAAGGATACCATATGTCCGATATCAATAACTCGGTGACTTACAATGAAACATATTTGAAATTATTTTGTTTCAGTGTACTGGGAAGCTGTTATAGACAAATTCTGCGCTAAACTGGGCTGCCAAAAACATATTTCAAGATATATCCTGGTCTCGGTTGTGTTTCATGGGTGACCGGTGGTGTTTCACCGTTTAAACAATCCCTCCGGCCATGTATGGGGGTGTTGGCCAGCGGTCAGGAATGTCAGCCTATCAGGCGGGAGGCCTGGGTGGGTGATCAGGTGGCCCTTGCCCTAGATTCACTTTTCATCACGTTTGCTGGGTTACCTGCCAGGACATGGCAAAGAAGGTGGTGAGGGTGGCTGTTAATAAACTTAGATGTGATTCCTCAGTACTACACTAATTCATTTATCCTGATGCATTTATCCGAAATGACTTATAGCAGAGCAGTGTTTCTCAAGATGGGTCCTCGGAGACCCCCAGACAGCCCATGTTTTTGCTTCCTCACATCTCCCAGCCAATCAAGAACAAGGAATGCCTGCTACAGGCGTGTTGGGAGCTGGGAGGGAACAAAACTGGGTATCAGAGGACTGGGTTGAGAAACACTGCAGAAGAGTGTTACAAACTATGTCTGCTCCATGAGATTTGAACCCATGACCTTTGTGTTGTTAGTAAAATGCTCTACTTATTATTAACAGTCTAATTGTTACTTACGTTTGGCAATGTTTTTATGATGTTACTGACAATGTAGCAGTCCCAGTGTAGATTTCTGTGGGTGTCTGAGGGTCTGCAACAACGTTACCTCCTCCACCTGTCATTCAGCAATTGGAGTTAAAAATCACCTTTTAAATCTTTTAAAACTCAAGATAAATGTCTGCTTCTTGTCACCTGACCCTGACCATAAAATCTTTATCTTTAACCCTGAATATCGCTTCACAGCCCGCTCTGATCTGCTGTTGTTTCGGTGACAGGAAAGAGGGCTAATTTGAGCTCTGATGATCTGTCATTTGTGATCCATGATCTTCTGAACCAATGGCCACTGTTTTGCATGTGAATCGATCAGTAGAGGACTAGTCCCCAAATATGGTCCATGTGATACAGGGGACGGTCTGTCTGTGCACCCCCTTTTCATATTGCTGTTAAGTGCTTTTTGACAAAAGTGTTTTTTTCTTTTTTTTTTACAGTTTTTCATTAAAAAGACAAATTAATCCACACAGACCGTTGCACAAAGGAAAAATTAAATATTACTCTTTAAAGGGCCTAAAAAGACAACAGAAATCACCATGTTACTTAAAAAAAAAAACACATGCAGAAATGATAAAAATAACTAAACGATTAACGGTGTTTGAGTCCATTTTTAGCAGATTAACTTTTAGCACAATATACCCTCTGATCATAGCTAATGAAAACCCTCCAGCATTCAGAATAATAATATTGCACAGAAATGGCTGTTTTTGCAAAGAGACAGGGCACATCAGCCCTGCTCGCCATTTAAATGTGTTCAGCTCCTGCCGGCCGCGGTTTTTTTACGCTTTCTGCAATCCTGCACTTATTAGTGCTTCATGAAGACTGACTTAGGAGTGTCCCAGTAACTGTATGTAAATGAGAGGCAGGGGGGGGGCCCGGAGGGGAGAGCTATTACACGGAGATCGCTCAAGGACATCCTGAACTCAATCATCACCTACCCCCCAAGTATACTGGCATCGCTCCAAAACAGAAATGAAACCCCCCTGACAAAAGCTCACCTTGGAGAATCAGTTGAGGTTTCCACCCCACTTACAGTGTATTTGCTCCAAAAAAAAATGCTTTTTCCTTAGGCACAAAAGAGTGGGGTAGTGTGTGGCTCTGCGGGTTAGGTGACCAGAAGGTTGCTGGTTTGAATCCCATGGTGGACACAAGGATAGCGCCTTTGGGATCCTAAGCAAGACCCTTACCCTCATTTGCCTTGTGGACCCTACTTTCTCAACATTTCTTTGAATAAAAGCATCTGCTGCATAAATTCAAAATAAGTTTGAAACATCATTCGCACATCCGAACCATTCTGACCACACCACTTGTAACCGACAATAGGAACAGTATGCTTTGTAAGGATGACTTTTAAGCACTGACGTAATCCGGCATTTCAGTTAGGTTTTCTGATTGGCAGAAAGGTGGATGGCAAGTGCACAAGGCAGTTCTAGAACATTCTGAAGCCTTCCATCCAGGGCGGCGTTTAAGGCAATGTAAGCTCCTGTTTTTCTTTTAACACAGTGTGCCAAAACAACATCTGAAAGCCGATCATTTGCCAGAGGAATGGGATCGGAGGAATGGGATAAGCACCTCCATAGGTGAGTTTGGTCGAGGTGGAGCCTTTTCAGAATGTCTTTGTTTTGCTGCCGATCAAATAAATAAATAGATAAAAATGAAAGCTACGGCCCATTATGGTGCTGCCAGAGTAAATTGCAGAGTAGGGTAATTGGCACCACAGTCGCGTTCCTCTTGCCCGGCCCACAGGGGGCGCTCTTCATGTCTGCGGCCCAAACCTGCTGCCTCTTTGTGTTCATAAATCCTTTCATCCAAACCCTGCAGAGCCCTGCAGACATCCAACAAAGAATCTGACGAGTTTAGCTACATCGAGGTCCCGGGCCTCTTAGGCACACAGGGGGTCATCGGCCCGGAACTTTGTATGCTGATGCCACGGCACTAGAAAGACTGGAGCACTGCACGGGACTGACTATTTATCATGAATCTCTGGATATGCAGTGGTAGCACTTATAGTAGGGAGGCTGGGATAATGTATGCAATCATTCAATATTACTAAAGGCAAGGTCCATCAATCCAAAAGAGTATACAAGGGATAGGTCACAGGGGCATTGGCTCCAGCTTAAACGTGATTGGCCCTCTCCTCTGTCACTTTGTCAATTTAGTGCATATCATTGGCTAAGAATAAGGTTGGCCCTTCTGGACCAATTATGACCCATCTTGTGCCCCGGAAATCTTAGAATCAAATCCATCCATCCATCCACTTTGTTTGACAACATAGGGTTCTAGTGACCCTGATATCTACTCCAGGAAGCGCAAGGCACCCTGGATGGGATGTCAGTCTATTGCAGGCCAAGTACACACACACACACACACACACACACAAACACACACAGCAACCCACTGAGCCATGGTGGCTTCCAAAGATAAGGTCTGAAAGGAAAACTAGGAACATCCTGTTCAAAATAAACTAAAGTAAGATGGACACTCCTTAGCCAGCATGAAGATCACGGGCTCTGAGTCTGGGGAGAGACATCCTGGTTTCCCTAAGATCTTCCCAAAGGCAGCAAGAAATAGACTCATCAGCCTTGATCTGGTGGAGTCCCGTGACTACCCAGCATGCTGGGAACGTGTCCACCTGTCAGCCACCATGACCTGGCCTGTCGTGGCAGCGACGCACCACCCGCCTATGCAGGAAGGGGCGGCCCGCCAGAGGACCTGAGCCTTGGGAGATGCGGACATGTCCTCGGTCGCCGCCGATCAGAGGCACGGTGATGGGAGGCTGTGCTGTGCAAATCCCCGGCGTTTGGGATCAAAGAATAAATAAAGGAGCCTCCCACAGCTGCGAACGACACCAGCCCGAGCAATTTCACTACATCTGTGCGCGTCGAGCAGCGCTGTTTACATGGCGGCTGGCTGCGTGGAAAAAAAATAAAAATAAAATAAAAAAATCCCTCTCCAGTCTTGTGAAACATAGAGTTCTTCAAAGGGCAGCCTGCTAATTAGAGTCATGTTATAAAAAGACATCTAAGGGATCCGAGACCTTTGGATTAAGCGCTATGTACCCAGAATGCAACGGGCTCTTAAAAAATACATGAAGAGCACACAAAGCGGGTAACAACTGGATGCTAGTTGATGACTATTGTGGCTGAAATGAGGATCTAAGGTACAAAGGCAGGCTGGTGCTATGGTGGAAATAACAAGGGGAGCATGTCATATTGAAGGGTTGGTGGTGGGGAGCGTGTGGGGTCTGCACAGGTTTGCCCATGCTGGCTAGGACTGGCTCCATTAATGTGGATCACGGAAACAAAGACAGGTTTGTTGGGCTCCCCCCACCCCCCGCCGTGGGGCGAAAGGTGAGCGGGGCAGACAGCAGACGGTCCATCAAGCGCAAGGTCAAGGCTTGCGGAGATTCGACACGGGGGCCGGCAGTTTCCGCGACTAATGCAATTCTAATGCAAATCTCTCTTGTCAGGCCAACAGGGTGGAGTGCATTTATGGTGCAGGGCTGGATTTGGGTGATCTCTCATATTACCCTTATGATTGATCACCAGCCCCGTGCCTCAGTCAATAAGGAAAGGAGACAGCAGGGTCTGCTGGCCAGGCACCCAAAATAAGCCTCGTTGCAGAGAAGCAAGGGCGATCCTAGACCTTTTAAGGTTGGAGTACAGTAATTCATATATGGTGCCTAACCTTATCATTAGCCAATGATGTACGCTGAGCCGGTGAGTGACAGGGGAGGGGGGTACTCTGGGGGCCAATCAGCTTTCAGTTGGGGCCAGTGCCCCAGTGCCCCCGCCCCTGTATACGCTCCTGCGGAGAAGAGTTTTAGTGTCTCCAGTGCACCAGTGTTTTCACCTTTAAACTGTCTGTTTTTGGTACCTTTTTTGCAGTGTCAGTGTGGATGTGTGATAACAAACAGGCCGCCCGCTCATGTTTTCCGTGCTGCATTAATAAAAGCTGCCGTTGTCTGAACCGTACTGCCGGACCAGTGGAGCACCTCTCCGCCCTGCAGACTGCCATGCTTTTACATTTTTCATATATTTTTATTGATTACGGTTGCGACGTTAATCGCTGCCTTACACTGTGCAGCATCCTACGCATCAAACATTCAAATTTATAAGAGAAAGCCCCTGTCAGTTAAATCAGACATTTAACACTGTCACCCTGTGTCGGTAGTATAAGTTTGTTTTACCAGATTTCTTACTTCCAAACCACAGTGAAGATCAATATTTCACCCGAGTCTTGAGTCGATATGAAACGATCCCATATTTTTCCATCTTTCAGCACCAGGTCAGGGCCGTACCATTTCTCATCTTCACATAGACAGGAGGACGCTTCATGTTTTCCCTGCCCATGTCTCTGAGGCGGAGCTGGTGGGAAATCACTCCTGCTCTCACCGGTCTCTCGGACACGCAACACTGGGCTCGTCACCGCGGCTCCAGTTCACCCTCGGACGGCACCTTGTCGGCCCTCGCCACCTCATTTCCTGGCTTGCTTCATCCTTCCAGGCATCCTCCATTACATTCTAATCTCCTCCGGCTCCTCCGTGCTGCCAACGGCGGCTTATTGAATTTTAATAACCGTAATAGACCCTCCTTTTCTTTTGTGACGTCTGTTCTCATAAGCTTGTTTCCAGTGTGATTTGGACTCTCCATATGCTTCCTGCTTATATACTAGTACATGGACATTAGACACATGCACTATAACAGACACCTGTGTTCTGTGAGTTCTTTTTGTGGGTAGGAGTGTTGCTTTAGTGGTAGGATTCTTCTCTACCATGTGGGAGGCGTGGATTCAACTCCAGGCCACTCTAGCAAGGTTTTTGTTGTATGTGCATGATGACAACAAAGACATTATATTAAGAATAGATATTCCTGCAGGTCATAGTGAAACATCTAATCTCATAGTCATGCTAACAGGGGACACCCTGGATGAAATTCTAGTCTACAGCGGGACACACAGATCTCGACCGATCCAGGGTCCTTTACCTTCGGTGTGAGAGATACAAGAGCTGGAGTCTAGCTATGGGCTGCTCAAATATATATATTTTCAGGCCTCAGTCCCGATAAAGTCATTTTAATTCTCAGGGTGTAGCAGCCGATATGAATTTTTGACTGGTGTGAGCTGGCTGGAATGCATGAATACCGGACCAACAAAAGCACAGCTTTACAGGGACTCTTGGGGCCAATAACGAGCCGCGTATCAAATTCCCACCCTCATAACACAATCTACAGTGTTCTCTCATTGGTCTCTGGGTGTAGCTATCATGCTTCAGGTTCCAGGGCTGCAATGACATTAGCATTTGTTAGCCTTGTTCCTCACTGGTGGCTGTCACACGCAAATCAAAAAATTTAAGGTTTCTCTCAGGTATTTAGTTTAGTTACATGTAACTGGTCATAAGAAAACCTTTGATATTCGTAGAAAGAAGGGCTTAGCCCAGCTTACTGCTTGTGCTCTAGTTACTCATCGGACATTGAAACGGCACTTGGCTCTCCCTGTAACATGGACTAACATCATTCTTTGCTCTCTTTCTGATTGCTGTGCTTTGAAGGTGCCCCCTGGTGTCCGGAGCTGAAAAGCACAGGCGCAGTCGGAATACCGCAGCACAGTCGGATCCTGACTAGCTAACGTCTTCACGCTTCCTGACATATTTGTCATGAGACAGCTGAGCTCTACAAATATGTAAGTGTAAATTAACAGTTGGAGATGACAGCGACATGAGTGTAACAGAAGGGTTCGATCATGCGAACGAAGGGGTTATGAAGGCGGGGGAGCCTGGGCCTTAACAGCTGTGAATAACCGTGGCTCCTTCACTGTAAGAAAATCAGGTATGAATCCCCAAGATCAGGTGTGAATCCCCAAGATCAGATGTGAATCCCCAAGATTAGGTGTGAATCCCCAAGATCAGGTGTGAATTCCCAAGTGTGTGAATCCCAAAGATCAGGTGTGAATCCTCAAGATCAGGTGTGAATCCCCAAGATCAGGTGTGAATCCCCAAGTGTGTGAATCCCCAAGACAGAACGCCAGGAACAGTGGAAACAGCAAAAGGGCTACTTATAGATTCACACATGTCTGAAGACAGGCTGCGAAAGCCAGAAAATGCAAGAAAATCAAAGAAACACAGACATGGTACTAATTAGACTAATAGTCAAATCCTTTGTTAGATCCATAATTTGACAACCATGTAGTCTACTGATTTCAATTCAATTCATTTTATCATTGACCTTGGTTTTATACTGACCAGTTTGATAAGTGAGAGAGTATACATTGAAATATATAAATAAGCAAAACAGATTTTTCATAGATATTAATATTTCTTAGAAAATCATCATCTTGTGTTTTTGATCATTTTTGACTGATCTGCCTTTCAGCAGACTGTGTAATACGCCAGCGTATGTCTTTTTGATATTTTAGTCCAGAAAACATCATTTCAAAGCCGTTTATGGTTACCAGGCAACCGCCCTTAAAACTCCAGTGAAGCTGGAGGTTCCGCAATGCCCGTGGATGATGATTAGACGTGACTCCTGACACGCAGGGTTGTAGGAGAGCTGTTATTTGGGAAGACATCCGCCCTGTCACTGCTCTGCTTGGGTCTGTGTGACATAAATCATACTGACGGGAACAGGCCTTTCTGTCCACCTGCTAATTTGCCTAACATCAATACTACGTTTATTACGGTATCGGGTTTGGGGGGAATCCCAGTTACCTCATTTATTTGCTTTTTCTACCATACTCTTAGGGAATGCTCTTCTCATGTGATTTATCAAAATGCCACTAGTTCACTTTGTTTGAAATCTAATTCGAGTTTGGTTCAGTGCGTCATTGTCTTTCCGCTTTTTCTACATTAAAAAATATACCCCCACTCAAATTTGGTTTAATTTAGAACAAAATATGTGTCGTGGATTCATTGCTTTTAACCATGGTTACCTTTTCTGGGACTCATCAACAGATAAGACTGTCTCTCTCTTTCCTGTTGCCTGTCTGATTTATTTGTCCTAGAACTTGCAGTAACCTTTCGGCATAAAGGCGATCTGTGCGGCGCATGCTTCGATCTGTGTCTCTATTTTTCGCCCACCACAGTTGCGTGTCTCTGTTGGTGACAGAAGGCTGACAAGGCTGAGCTGCAGATCACCTGCGGGGAACCTGGGGGAGATGAACTGAAACTGGCCCCGAGCGTGAAATCTTCACTGAGGTGAAGGCACCAAGACTCAACCGAAAAGCAAGATTGTATAAACTGAAGTTGGAAATTGGCAAATGCTATCGCAACAAAAAGGCAAAAATCAGGGTCATCCAAGGCAAAATCACTCTGCTGAGCATGGGATTTGAACCAGTGACTGCCTGGTCATGGGCACACATCCCTAATCTCCAGAGAAACATTCCACCATACTAGGGTCAAGACATGAAATAAGTTGGTTGAAACAATGATTTGGGCTAAGCTAAAATATATGGTTATAGACCAGCCAACGAAACACTGCAGCTTTTGACCTTGTGACCTTTGTGATCATGAGTACATAGGAAAACAATACAGACTGACTGCAGTTCATGATCAGCATAAACAGCGCTCCCTTTAAACCCACCTTCCTCTACTACGCCACCCACTGGCCCGACTAAGAAATGCCCAAAAAAATAATTTACTCGAATGCTCTGCAACCTCTATAAGGCTAGAGGATGTTGCATGGGGAAGAGAATACTTTTACGGTTAAAACATAATGTCATTGCTCTGTAATTTGATTACTCGAACACGCAAATTTTCTACATGTGGCTGTTGATGCATCCATTTGGACCAGACAGCCTAGTCTTCCTCAGGTTCATTCATAGGATGACGGCACTCCATTTTATTAACCGATTATTATTGTCGCACTACACTTGAGGAATGTGTGGCAACAGGATGGCGTAGCTGTCAATATCAGTTGGGTCGTGTTTAGTAAGAGATCTAACCTCTGTGCGTTTCCTTTCATCGGAAACTTACAGAATGGACGACCGACATTTCACCCTGGGTGCAGCTCTCGCTCCCCCAGACTTCTACAAAAACGACAATCGGAAACAGACGGCAGTGACAGTCATGGGACCGCTGCTCACCTGAGGGTATGACAGCGTCATGGTGTGACTCTGGAAACACCTTTTAACGTTTCAGTCACTGAAGATATCCCAGTGACTCAGAGGAGGGTCCCACTGAAAAGAAAATGAACTCATAAGAAGATCTAAAAGGTCAGCATTAAGAACCCTAAATGCCACCCTAGTATTTGATCTGCTTATAAACTTTGAAATATATGCTAAAAAGATCTTGTGAGGATCATCTGTGGATCCCCATGTGGAACCATGTGACCTGCGGTTTAGAGAACGAAAAACAATATATCAGGCAGAGGATTTTCTTTGGGAATTACAGAGCAGGCTGTAGTTGATTCCACACTACATAAAAATTAAACACAAACAAATAAATAAGATGTTTTGGCAGACAGTGGAGGAGATGAGAATCAGGAAAATCCCAAATAAACATGTGTATTGGCTGCAGGATCCATAGCCGAGATTCTCGGGGGTGAAACCAAACACAGTATATTCATGTGCAACGAGGGATCAGTGTCAATAATCAAGACAAAAACACCCTGTTCACCTAATCCCGGAATCTCAATCCTCAGTTTACAATAATGAGAGGCAGGGGCACTTCTAGGATTTTTTTTTAGGATTTGGGGAGGGGGGCATAAATAGGAACCATAATTCATTCAGTGGTGCCAATCTTATCATTAGTCAATGATATTTTTTGAATCGGTGAGTGACAGAGGAGGGGCACTCTGTTTGCCAATCAGCTTTCAGCTGGAGGAGGTACCTCTGTGGCCCCGCCCCTGTACAACATACCTGATGAAAAGTTTCAATGATAAGTTTAAAAACTGTATGAGCCTATATAGTGTAAAGTATTAACATCAGTTGTTAATGAGAAATGAAGCCCAAAACCTTGACTTTGAAAAAGCAAAAAAAAAGCTCATTTTTCACTAGACAGTATGTCAACACTACCATTCTTGTTAAAGAGAACACAAAAGACCACCCTCCATCTTAAACCTATGTACCATGAGAAGAGTTTAATAAAAAAACACACACACGCACACACACACACACACACACACACACACACACACTGGCAGGTTATTCCTCTATCTTAATTCAGCTGGTATTTGCTGGGGTAAAAGCACAGACCGCTCAGAGAAAAATTATCTGCTCCTGACATTATTAAATGCCCAGTCTGATTAAAGAGGGACTCAACTTCAAAAGAGAAGAGAGGGGGCAGAAACCCATCTCTAAGTAAGAGGTCACACTCAAAGCCCTTGAAAGAGAATAACAATTTCTCCCTCCTCCATGTCCCGCTCCATCTCACTGTCTAAAAAGGTTAACAGTGTCTCACCCACAGCTGACCATTGTTGTGAGGTTTTCATAATTGCTACTGCCAACTCCAACCCAGAAACATTCTTGCAGGACTCGTGCTCCTATCCGGAGGACTCTGCCTTCGCAGAACTCAACGTGTCAGGCAGCTTTTTCGAAATGCTGTTACCACAGTCAGCTACACGGACCTTGGGAAGTTGTGTCCAACTCTGAGGACAATATCAGCCAATAGCACGAGGAGTCGGTCGTCCTTAGAACCCATGCTTTTATTTCCCAGGCTCTAAAGGACGTCTTGAATGGCTCGAAAGATCCTCATGTCATTGAGTCGTAAATGTTTTCACTCCCACAAGGTTACGTCACGTAATGACATTTTTCCTGGAAGCGCATTGAAAATGACAAGCGCTGATCACAGCCTATTTAATATCATGAATTTCTATTAGATTTCGCTACGCACAATCGGCCAGATATAACATTTAATCCTACTTCGGGGCAGTTCGGGATCAAAGAAACATCATTAATGTTTATTTCTATATCGGCACAAAGATAGGTAACCTTGTGTTTTAGTGCAACAACTCATTTGTGCTTAACCACTATGATCCTTCCATCTTATGACAACATTTTATGTCAGGCAGCTAGTGAACAGAATAATTAAACCCAAGCGAAGACACATTGATATATTGCTTTATTAAAGGACTTACGATGCCAGATCTAGGAACGGAAAAATCCATCTTACAAACCTACTTTACATATGCAACAGTACAAAGCTCTGAGGTCATGCGAGGAAGTGCTGAAATGTGGAAATGCTGACTCTCGCTTGGCTTTTAAATTCAGGGAAGGAGATACCTTGGGCCAAGGGTGCAATGGTGGTTTGGTGAGCAGCACCAGGGGATTGTGGGTTTGATTCCTGGCCCCAGCTCCATGTGTGCGGAATCTGCCTCTTTTCCCTGCTTTTTCCTATATTTCAAACTCAAAACACTTAATTAGCAGTATGTACAAACATACTAGCACTGGTTTTGGTTAGCTGAAAAACATGAAATAAGGCAGAACAGTAAAAATAAAACAGAAGAAAAGACATGCAAAACTAAAGAATGCAGTAGAGATACTTATAAAAAACACAGCAGGAGATGTCTTAAGAAAATAAATTAGCAGTTTCATGTGCAAAACTGACAGTTTAAGGGAACAATATGCTGAGAATTTCCTAAAGTCACTACAGTTTTCTTCCAAATTCTTTTTGTATCCCATAATGCATGAGTGTGCCCTGCGATGAACTGGCATCCCGTCAGGGGTATCCCCCCGCCCTGGCTTTCCTGGCATAAGCTCCGTGCACTCCATGACTGGATTAGTGGTTACGGATGAGTTATGGTTGGACCTCGCCCTATTGTTTCGACTGGGTGAGCAAGACAACGGAATCACATCCATTCGTAAAGCATAAACAAGCGTGCGAGGCGCGGCAGAGGATTTGCCGCATGAACCAACTCGCGTATCCCAGTGAGAAGTGAGTAATCGCTCTACAGGGCCAAACTTAGAGGTGGGGGGGTTGAGAATCGGCTGTTGGGGGCTGGGGTGAGCCAGGTAGGGTCAGCTGCAGGACCCGTGGCTGGCTCCCACCTCCTCTCTTCTGGCAACACAGGGCGCAATTTCACCTATGTTACCATATGGTGGCATCGGACGCTGTCCAAATCAAACCCCGCCCACTCTCATCAGGCTGCAGGTAGCCAGTCCGGTACAGGAAGCCTGAACTCTTGCTCAGTCATGTTTGTTACTTGGACTTTAGATATTATCGCTCATTTTTCATTGTTTATTTCTTCATTCTGACAGCTGGTAGAGGTGAGGTCCCATCAATGATATGACCTCAGGTCAGAACTTTTCAAGGGCCTGGACTCTGAGCTCGGTTTTTTCCATCCACTCCTGACTTTTTATTCTAATAAACGTGCTAATAGTCAAGGCCAGTTGAGGTTTCATTTTTTATTGGTTTGAATAAAATACTTTTGCTTCAACCAGGTTTGATGTTTTTCTGTTATAAGGAATAATATTTTTCGGATCGATGGGAACCTTGATGTTACAATTCCTGAGAAAGTCTCACATTAAGGTAATGACCTGCAAGTTAATCTTACAAGCTACCCAAATAAAAACAGCCAGATAAATAGATCAGGTTTAATAAGTTTCTGTGGTTCACATGGCTATTACACCTACAGGAACTTTTATGACATGCCATCCTAATCCATAAGCATTGATATAGAGTTGGTCCCCCCTTAGCAGCTATAACAGCTGCCATTCTTCTGCGAAGGCTTTCCGCAAGACTTTGGAGTGAGTCTGTGGGACTTTTTTGCCCATTCATCCAGAAGAGCATTTCTGAGGTCAGGCACTGCTGTTGGACGTGAAGGCCTGGCTCACAATTTCTGTTCCACTTCCTCCCAAAGGTTTGATGGGTTGAGGTCAGGGCTCTGTGCTGGCCAGTGAAGTTCTTCCACATCAAAGTCACCTGACCATGTCTAAATGGACCTTGCTTTGTGCACTAGGGCACAGTCATGCTGGAACAGAAAAGAGCCTTCTTTTCCACCGTTCCCACAAAGTTAGATGCAAAGAAATATCCAAATTGTCTTTGTATGCTGAAACACTAAGAGTTCCCTGCACTAGAACTGAGGGGGCCCATCCCAGCCCCTGAATAACACCCCCAAACCATTATCCCCCCTCCACCAAACCTTACAGTTCACACAATGCACTCAGGCAGGTTCTCCTGGCATTATCCAAACCCAGACTCATCCATCAGGCTGCCAGACAGAGAAGTGTGATTCATGACTCCACAGAACACGTTTCCACCGCAGAATCCAGTGGCAGTCTGCTTTACACCATGCCATCCGACGCTTGGCACTGCACTTGGTGATGTGAGGCTTGCATGCAGCTGTTCGGCCATGGAAGCCCATTCCGTGAAGCTCCCGGCTCACAGGTTTTATACTGGGGTTAATGCCAGAGGAAGTTTGGAACTCTGCAGTTTGGAACTTTCTGAGTCAACACAGCATTACTGACTTTTACACACTATGCGCCTCAGCACTCGGAGTCCTGCTCTGTTACTTTACTTGGTCTGACACTTCATGGCCGAGATTCTGCTGTTTCTAAATGCTTCCACTTTGCAATAATGCCACTTACAGTTGATCATAGAATATCTAGCAAGGAAGATATTTCACTTACTGACTTATTGTAAAGGTGGTATCCATTGACAGTATCATGCCTGAATTCTTCAGAATGACCCATCCTATCACAAATGTTTGTAAACCTCACTGCACGGCTAGCTGCTTGATTTTATATACCTGTGGCCATAGGCCTGAATGAACCACCTGAATTGAACGATTAAGAGGCATGTCACGATGTTTTTGTTCATATTTTATATCTAGCAAAACACGCTAATATGAATTACACTATGGTATTTTTGGGCAGATTGCTCAGTGCCAGTTTATGACACCTTGGATACTCCTATCTTAAAACATACAAAAAAAGAAGGAAATGTTAGGTTTGAGATGTATGATGAGCACTTTGGATGAGCAAAAGATGTGAATAAGTGTTTAGCATGTGGCTAACCAGTGAGCCTTCCTCGGGAGCTGAAAACTGCACATTGTGACATAACCAAGATGGTTAGTCGGAGAGAAGCATGTGGCCGCCTGCTGATATGCACTTTGATGAATATCTTCCGGCCTTCGCTGCAGCCCTGTGGGACAGTATAATTACAACTTTCCATTTTTCCACAGCGGAGCTGTTGGGCAGGGGGGAGGGGGGGGGGAGAGTGGTTACATAAAAAAAAAAAAAAAACTCTCATCACCGTCTTATTAAGTGAAATGTCCCACCGCCGCCGTCGTCGCCGCCCTTTAAGTCACACGTTTAAACAACGTAGTTTAAACTGTAGAAGGGACCTGAAACAAGAAATGGCTTTTCATGGTAGAAGAGGCTCTGTGTTACACGGATACATCAAAGGTTTCTGAATGGTAACAAAAAAAAAAGACGATTTGAGGGAGAAGCCCTTTTATCTGTGTGCAGAAGTGCATGCCTACATATCAGCCCGGCTGAAAAAACAAACTGCAGCGGGACAAAGGTAGTCTCCACAGTTTAATTCAAATCCTCATCACAAAGATAGGTGCTCAGGTATAGTTTCCATAATTATCGTCAGAGGCAATTATGCAGTTATCTCCGACTGCAGTTATAGCAGCGAACATAAACAAAAACTGAATTAATAGCTTCTTAGAAAAATCACACTCAAGTGAGGCGGCAAGGACGCTTAGCATGCAGACGTAATTACATCGGCACGGCACGACGTCTGCGGAATAATAACCATGCGAACCAAAACTAGGAAAATATGCTCAATTGATGAAAATAATTTGATGTCATCTTCGAATGGGGTTAAAAAACAAAGTAGGACTGCTTCTGTCACCTGTTACGTGATTTCCCTCATACGTAAAATACACTCATCATCATGTGAAGGCGATGTGAGAGACTGAGAAAAATGTCAAGGCGAAATTGCAAATTGGACTCGGAAGTACAAGGGCAGCGGGCAGACATACCTTAAGAGTTCTGACAATCCAGCTCAAGGGAGTTTAATATCTAAAAAGGTTGTTCCTGCGTGTGTATGGTTTGAGTGTTTGCAGGCTTGACACATCCCCGGGGGTGAGAGTGTTTCAGCACAGTGTACTGAAAGGGCACCTTTTATCCACCTCAAGATGACGGGTCATGCAAACGCGTTCCTCCCAGTCTCAGGCCATGTGCCTCATAATTGCGCATATGTTTAGTAGCAGTTAAAATCTAATTAAATTCTCAGAATCAATGACATCACGTGGGAATTTACCCTAGTTCCCGATGCCATCTGCTTCGTTGTTTTGTGGAACAGGTGATTCCGGCAGCTAAACACTTGCCTTGGGATTCTCTTCCAACAGAGCCATATAACATCCCTTCAAAAACATGAGCAATTCTTCCCTGTGAGTCAGTTAACACCTTTATTCACTGGAGAAGTCTTGCCATCTTATTCGATAGGGATCACAGATGTGCAGTGCAGAAAAATAATTAACTATTAAAAAAGGCACAAGGTTAACAGAAGAGTCAGGAGTGCTTCCATTTACATGCACTTACTATGCTTTTACCCAGTGTGATACATAACAAACAAGGTCATCAACAAACAGAGGAACCTGGAGCCCCACACACCTTTAGATCAGAACTGCTTGCATATCTTGGTAACAAAGACTTGCATCTGAAGTTACCGAAATTATGATCCTAATTAGCATGCAAATTACTTTATTAAAAACGAGTCAAATCTTCTTCCTTCTGACACTTTGCGGGTCGAACCGCTCAGAGCTGTGCCGAGGTAGAGTAAGTGTGTCATCAATTCAATCAAATCGAGGAGCTTTTGAGAGTGGAACCTGAGCACGGGGCTATCTGTTGCCGTGACGGCGGCGGAGCAACTACAGGTGTGAGAACCTTGTCGAAGTCATTGTTTTCCCACGATCATGTTTCATCTGCAAGGGCAGGCCAAGGTCGCCACACTCTCAGGCACGTGTTAAGTCCTTTTATCATGGCCGGAAAGATATTTCTGGCCTGAGTGAATGAAAATATTCAGGATTTGCTAGACGAGAGATAGAAAGGCAACACGAGAAATGAATCAAAAAGAGGAATGGTGCTCAAAAAGAGACGAAAATGCACCCTGGGGTATGAGGCAGCAGTGTTAACCAAAGACTAAAATGTATTGCTTGCCTTAGAGAAGAACAAGCCTAATTACCAGAGTAGAATCACTGTTGATGGCAAATCCAGTGTAATAATGCGCGTAAGTGAAGCAAGGAAATCCATCTGTAAAATAAAGGAATATCTCAGATCCAAATGTATCAAACAGGAGGGCGTGAGGATAAACTCACTGACAGCTTTTCAGAATTTTGGATTCAGTGGAGAAGGGAGTGAATTACACTGGATTCACAAGTATCACAGTTGGCGTCAATAGATCGGCCCGATCATGTGTGCATGCCCTGTCATGGGCCTGCCCCCAATCAGGGTTACTGTACTCTACCATGGACGACTTTCAGGTTCACCACTACCCTGGATGGGTAACACTCGTTTTACATTTATATGGTCCAAAGCGACGTACAGGTGAGGTACACGGCACATCACAAACATATGTGCTGTCAAGGAGTCGACTCGGCATAAGTGCAGCTAGGCTCAGTTTCCAGTGAATGTCCTGGTATGAGTGTCAGCAGTATTGGAGAAAGAGCTGCACACCATCTCCCGAACAAAGCAAAGAACCAAATAAGACTATTCAAATAGTAACTATTCAAATAAGATGAAATTGACATGTTAAAAGCATTTAGGGAACATGGAAGGGTATCAGGATTAGTAAGTGGAAAAGAAATACAGATACCAGCACTGATTAATATAATTATTCACAGATTAATTCATCTCAAATCTGAATGAGCATTTAATGGCAAACAAATCATGCACACAAAAAAAATTTATATTGTTTTTCAGCCAACGGAAAAGCAATAACGGCTTATTTTTTCATTAAAACTCTCCATCCTTTTGTGCCAGATACTTGAAAACAAATCCCCCTTGTAGCACATTTTTCTGAATACTTACCTACTGTGGAGGTAATCACGGCCACTGATTAGGGTTCAGGTTAGATACGCATTTTCCTGATGTCTTTTCAAGCTGTGTGTCCAAAGCTTGCTGCTGCTTCAGAGAGAAGCTTCCATTGCAGCAAGCATGAGACGGCTTCTCATGGTCAACGTCTGCTAGCTTTCCTCTCCTTGTCCCATGAAACAAAGGTACCCCCCCCCCCACACAAACAGCTGCCTACACTAAGATGAATTTTGGTAATAGGCATAGAGACCTGCACTACAGTAGCCCCTCCAAAGGGATCCATCATTTGAGTCACCTTCAGCCCCCCCTGAAATGCCAGAGGTCATTATTATAGGATGCAAGGCCTTCATACTGTATGTTATTTATAAACCTTGCTGCTCTTCTCTTTTGCGTGTCGCTCTCTTATACATGCTTATTATGTACAGTGTCTCTTTTTCTAAATGCGTGAAACTGTGGCCCTTGAATTTCCACGCGGAACACTGTCCCGCAGACAGAAACAAAAGATTAAAAAGACTTGAAAAGATTTTCACTGAGCATATTCCTATAGAAGTTTGGCAGGGTTCTGCAGATGTGTTTGGTCATCCCTCAGCCTCAGCGAACGAATATAATAAACGAATGGGTCTTGAAATCGTGTGAACATGTGGACTCCAAGCTGTCACAACTGGGACTGGATCCAACTTTGATAGATGCAATGGTTTTGGTGCAACTGGCTTCAGTTTCGACAGAAAAAAAAGTCGATTCTTGCTCTCACAGAAGTTTAATTTGACATCTGCAGGGGAAGGGATGGGAGGTATTCTTTAATCTCCCTTCCTGCTGCAAGATCTTTGAGTGTCATGAATAATTGCAGGGAAAAATGTATCGTGGAACGACAAGATGGGTGCAAGATTAAACTCCTGGATTTGATATGGATTTGCAGTAAGTGTCTTTGAGACTATAGAAGAGAACAGCCAACTTAATACACAAAAAGAATGCTGTTCTATCTGATAGGGTATCAGCCTCAATAATGGGCATCATATTAATCTTGGTACACACCGAAGTTTTATGTGTAAAAGATCTCGAAACAGCCCACGGCAAACTTAAAATGTCAGAAGAGAGCCCGGTAGGGAATTAATCAAACTTTTAGATTATATAATATCATATAATATGAATTTTGCCCTTCAGACACGCAGTTTTATCTGATCATTGTGGACAATATTGCAAAATGCTCAGTTATGTCAGATCGGCCGTGTATGTAAAAGCCTGTGACAGACAGAATCTTGTCACATTAACTTAGCACCTTCCATAAAAGGTTAATCTGTTTAAGCAATTACCACCGGATGACCACCTGACAAGTGCCGCCCACTTACGGTGAATTGTAAGTGCGCCGAGTTCATTAATGTTTTTAAAAAGGTTAAGGCACGTTAAAAGTGCAGACCTGACATTCGGCATTTTCTGAGATGGGATCGCCTTGGGTTATGAAAGGACAAGGAAAATGTGTGAAAGTACCAGATTTTAAAAGTACTTTAAGTGTGGTAAATGTCACACAAAAGAGACTTCAGGTATCCATCCATCCATCCATCATCCATCCATCCATCCATCCATCCATCCATCCATCCATCCATCCATCCATCCATCCATCCATCCATCACAGGATCACTGGGGTTTATTATGGGAAGGACGGTTGCATTGTAACGCTTGCTTGTTTAACCACACGTGATTACAAAAGAGACAAAGCCAGTGAAAAACAAATACAAGGCTGTGCTGAACGATACAGCACAGTGTAAAATAGCACAGATCGTGAATAGTAGCAAAAAGAAGTGGCCGATCAAGTTCAGTAACAGTGCTGTAAGTGCAGATGCCATGGATGTAATTGTCATATAAGGCTGGGAACACCAAGAAGAAAATTCCAGTCCCTCACAAAGCATCCAAACACACACTTGCAAATTCACGCACTATTTAGAGATGCCAGGTTGCCTAAATGCATGTGGACCGTGGACTGAAACTGCAGGGGACCCGTGTGCCGTGCAGAGAACCAGCGGTTCCAAGCACACACAGAGCGGGGGGGCGGGACTCAAACCTCCAACCTCCAACCGTAAAGGTGTGAGGCAACGGCGCCGCCCACCGAGTCACTGCGTGCGAACTTCCTCTCTGTTTATTCAGGCAATCAGAGAACACGGTGGCAGCATCCCTCTACACGATCAAGCATCCAAATATTCAAAGGATGAGCTTGGTGAATGTCTCATTTCTTTATACGTGCTATTCATTTCTAGCTTTTACTGTGTACTAGCCCAGGTGCGAAAGCTGACGCTCGCAGAGCGCATTCACGGTCCCAGGAGTCGTCCTCTAGCCAAGGGCGCGGGGAGCTGGTCGGCAGCCTCAAGGCCGGAGCTCCAGCTAAACACGCTCAGTACGGTAAACCGTCACAAAGAGACAGTGGGAGGCTGAGCTGCTGCGGCCTCCGCCGTGTTTCCCAAATACGCTGCCGGTGAATGATGGTCACCGGTAAGCCGTCCCCACCCATGCACCCCCGCCCCCATTCACGATAAGCAGCAACAATGGACCCTTCAAAGCACAAGGGGCCCCAGCCTTAAAAATCTAGACCAAAATAATAATAAAAAGCCTCCTAATTCTCATGGTGAAAAATGAACCATGCATTTGAAAAGAGCGATCGATTCCCAGTATTCCCAGTTACTGTGTGAGCCTGGGACAACATTACGGCTTGTGACCATGACCCCAGAAAGTCATTCGGCGGTGAATGTAACTCTAGCCGGAGGTGACTGTAATTCTCCATTGTGACTCACAAGGTAACTGTAACCGGATCTTTTGCCGCTTGTGATTTTCATCACATTGCAGCTACTGGAGAAAACGAATTTCGCAGGAAGGTCCTGGGGGCTTGAAGGCTTGTATCTTGGGCAAACTCACTGACGAAATACCTGATGAAATGGACAGTGGCGCTTGCTGGAACATCATGGTTCCCCAGCTGCCATTAGCTGAGTAGACAGGGGTGCGGACGTCAGCAAAAACACGCAGACACCCTTCTCGCTGCCCATGACCACCTATTTAGTGCGGGGTTGTGGAGAAACTGGAGCTTATCACTGAGCAGACCATCGCAGGGGACGGCCTGCATGCCCTGGCAGACCATCGCAGGGGACGGCCTGCATGCTCTGGCAGACCATCGCAGGGGACGGCCTGCATGCCCTGGCAGACCATCGCATGGTATACGCTCACACGTAACTAGCCTCATTTACTGGAGTCTTTAATTCCTTTGTTGTCTAGCTGGCTTTCTTCCCCTCTCTTTTTGCTGTGGCTGACTGTGTTGTGAAAGGTGCTATATAAAAATAAACCGCTTCGAATGTTACATGCTATGGCACCGATTCAGCTGAGCAAAATATTGGAACTGCAGGAGGAAACAGACACAGGGTGGAATAACCTCGCTCCGCCTATGGGAACGGGGGTGGGAAATGAACCCCCCCCCCCATGTTGGAGGTAGGAGGCAACTGTGCTACCTACTAAGCCGCCGCACCCCCGCAGCAATACCAGATGCTGAAATCCCCACTAAATAGACCGTTTTCAGAATGTAAATGTTGTCATCAGCTTGTCACTTTGGCAACGCTTCCTACAGAAGCTCCGGAGCCAAAGCAGGGTGCAGCAGGGAAGGAAGTCGGCTTTGGGCATGGGTGTGCAGACAGAGGATGACAATGCTGGGCGATGAATCATGCAATAACGAAAGGGGGGTGAATACACCGAATAGAGAGGCTGTATAAAGGCAACTGGCACCAGCTCCGACTTGAATAATGGGCCAAAAGGCCAAGACCCAATGTAAGCGTGCGGCTCCCAGCAGTGGACACCAGTGATTTATGGCTTTCCTGTGAGCTCAGGTGCCTCGCGGCCAGCACGGCGTGCGCGAAACCCATTTTTAATTTCACTCTTCTGGGCTTGTTAAGCAGTCTGAACCCATAATGTGAGAAGTCAATTCTAAGCAGCGCTGGTTCCGTAGAGCTCCAGTTAACACCTTTACTTGGAGCCAGCGCAACAACATCTCTTTCCAGGCCTTCAAGGGAGAACGAATGCAGGAAACACGCAGCTGGCTACTGGCTCATGTAGGGGCGGGGGGGCTTATGTATGTCATTGGTTTATGTAGGGTGTGTAGCTGGTCATTGGCCAACGGCTGGCCTGTCCTATGCAAAAAGAGTCATCCGGAATCTTCTGGTGCCTGCGCGGTCAGGAATTCCGTGCTGTGGCAGGATTTGGTACATTGCAAAGATTCATGCCGCATACATTGAGGTGGACAGAGGCCAGAACGTACTGCCCACCTCATCCTGTCTCAGACTGTACGATGATTCTTCAGGATAGGCATGTGGTGATCACACCGGGAGAATCAAACAGTTAAACATCATCCTGAGTTTATCCTATCCTGTTATTTAACAGGCATTAAACAATATAGCGCAGTGAGTTAGACACTAATGTATGCATCCGACGACCGTGGCTAAATCAGCTGGGCTATTGTTTTCATAGGGAAGCAAGGCGGAACTGGTCTTTCAGCATAATGGGAATCCTTGGGTTTGATGAAAGCATTTTTATTTTGCCAAGTGAGATCGGAAAGCATATGTGGTCGAGTTAATTACCCCAACTGTTGAAATGGAGGCAATATTTATAATATCCTTAACAGATAACAGCTAGCTTATTCTGGATAATTAATTGAAAAAATTCTATTACTTTTGCTAGCTAGCTATGCAAGACTGTAAGCTTTACCCAAAGAGTCATATTTACCTTGCAGTTGAACCCATAAATAATAGGCTGAATATGTGTGCGTTCTACTGGTTTCCAACTCCCCATCATTTACTGGATGAGCAATTGGAAGATTTAAGGATAAACATAATATTTAGAATTTAAAAATCACATGCAGCACACGGTTCAAAGGTACAACAGCTAGACGTCCCCTCTGGGCACTAAGTCACCAGCCTTCTAGTTAAGGCCCCACTTTTCCCAGCATTTTTCAACATTTGTTTATTTTTTATTGTTTATTTTTCATTTTTCCAGAAATGTATAACTTATTATTAAATTTGTGATAACTTCTCTGCTACCAAAACTTAATGGAAACTTATAGCTGAGCAAATATACTGCACGACAAGATGTCAGCTGACAAGACAGCGACTTAAGGTGAACTGCAATTTGGAGAGCGACATAAAGGGAAGCTGCCGAAATAAATCTGCACCCGAGATGCTTCTGGGGAAACCGGTGTCCCGTCGACGTCCCCCGATGGATACGTGCAGCGCCGTGTCACTCTCCCCACAACACTTTAACATCACCACAATTACTCTAATAGGCAGGACCTCTTTTCTGGAAGCCTTAACCTAGTTAATAGAGCTATTGCACAGGCGGAAAACAAAACACAGTGGCGGGCTCCGTCACACGCTCCTCTCCTGAGAAAGACAGGCTTGCGCTGGCTGGCTGCCGCTGTCACTTCCTCAAAGGGCTTCCACACGTCCTGTGACACCTTCCCCACCTACTATTGTGTTGGAAGCCAAAGCTGGCAGATCTCCATTGATCTGCTCCAGAGCTGGGATAATTAGACCATTTAGTGCGGGGAACTGGGCTTGCTTGAGGCGCCGAAGCACGCCCGCATCACGGAGGCCTTCCATTATTTCCAGTAGTAGACTGGGAGAATACATGACTGCGAGAGATGGGTCTACTCCTCTTCTCTCCACATCTCACTCAACTTCGCATTCTAGTGTTACCGTCTGACCTCGACGCAACACAGAGCAAAGCGGCTTCCCTTATTGCTGGACATCCTCAACCGGGGGGGGGAGCGCGAAACCATTTACATGTATTAGCATTTGTTTAGCGGACGATTTCATCCAACGGGTCAAGTCAGGCAAATAGCACCTTACAGACATACAGGTTGACTGGGAGTCAACAAGAGAAAAGCACAGCTGGGCTGAGCTTCTAACGAACGCCCACGTATGAGTGTAAGCAGGATTAGAGCAGGAGCTGCACAGCAATGTCTAACAAAGCAAGAACCTAATAACACTATTCAATGAGCAGAGAATGCAACATTAAGAACATCCAGGAAGCGTAGAGTGGTATCAGCTTAGTAGAGTAACTCCTAAAACAGATAGTTTGCTGCAGTAACAAAAAGAAAACAAAAATCATATAATAAAAGAAGGCAATTAAAAACTGACAAATTGGTTACATTTCACTTATTGCAGTTATTTTTTCATTCTGGTCCTCTATCTATTTTGTGTATATATACTTACTGTATATACTTAGATACTTACTGTAACTTATTTATTGTTATTTGTATTGTTAATATGTCTCTATATGTTGCACTAAGTAGAGAGATGCTCTTAATCTCATCGCACATGTATATAATGCAAATTGTATATGTGTACAGTGACAATAAAAAAGCATTCTATTCTATTCTATATATATATGTATATACATACATACACACGATGATCTCTCAATAAATATGTGTGCTGGCGTGTCACAGTAGCGGGGAGTGTTAAAATGATTAACTCTGAACCGGAATATAGGACAAGGCCTGGGGCCTCACGCTGGGCGTTGGATGCTAAACGCTGACGTCGAAGCCAAATAAGGCTGCTGCAGGCTTAGTTTGGGGCAAACAGGCAGCCCTTCAGGCATGCAGAAGACGGCACGCCAAAGTGACAGCCCTTCCTGAAGAGCGAGACACCCGGTTAGGGGATTCGCCTGCTGGGCATCAAACTGCCAAGTGAGCATGGGGGGGGATTTGATGCCTCAATCGCGAGCATGTCAGTGATTCGCTGGCGGGGTCAATCAAAAGAGTGTGTGTGCGGGGCGTCGCTGATCTGTGGATGTCTGGCCTGATCAATAGCCTGCAGAAAGAGATCCCACAGAGACCCCCCTGTCCAAAGACGCAAAATCATCAAGCAGAACCATTCCCGTTCCGTGGCGCTAATAGCTACACCTCCCTGACACAGCCTTCAGCCTTTAGCGGGCCGATGGCCAACAGCCTTCAGAAAGTTCCTTCGCTTTAGTTAAAACTCTGCCAAAGAGGCAGAGCCGTGAGCTACTTTTGGCCTTACATTTAAGACCGTGCTATGGAGATATAACAGATTTTAAACAACTGGGTCATTCACAGCCTACGATTTCACCAATTGCAAAGTTTCAATCAACAGCCTTCGCTTTATTTATAATTCTGTTTACGTCCATCTTCAATGATTTATGCGTTATTCGCAAGCTGAATAATTGAAAAGTTACCACTCGGGCTTCTGCCTGAGTAAAGCAGAGGAAAGCAGTTTTCTTTCGTACAGACTGACATTTATTACTACAGGTCAGTTTTTAAAAAAATGCAGCGACTTGAAAAGGTGCGGCCTGTGGAGATCGAGCACTGCTCGAGGTTGGCTGGCCAAGGTACTGTCCGAGGAGGTCGTGTCCACTATCCCTTTACGGAGATGATGAATGAGGGATGTCTGGCCCCTGAGTAGCGATAGCAAGTGCGCCGTCTTCAAGATCATGGAGCTTTCAGGCACCTTTACTTCGTTTCAGAATTGCTTACATCCCATAATCTCACAAGAGGCCACTCAGCACCCGTGACTCTCCAGCTTCCTGCCTGACTCTCACCTGCATCTCCAGATGGCCGCTTGCCTGACTCTTGATTTCCCCATCAGATAAGGATGCGGGGTCTGCGTTTGCAGAGGCGAGAGATAGTCAGGGATTCGCTTTCAAATAAATCCCGAATAAACCCGTTTTGTCAGTTGATAAGTGTGGGGGCTTCAAAAAGCAGCGAACGTTACTGAAGCCCTAAAAACGTTTCTTTCCTCACTTGGAGAATCAACCTTTTTTTGTCTGCATTTGTTGAGAAATCGCCACAAAAAAAGAATTTGTTCCTTCAGCTGTCTCCGTTAATTAGTTCCATTTGTGGTATGAATCTATATGAAACTGCTAGACATCACACAATAATAATAAGAAGCAGTCAGTGTACTAAAAAACAAGTTTAATTTTAACATGGTTTTAAAATATTTTTTTTATTTGCCTTTACTCAATCTCTAGTTGAATGCATAGCGATTTCACCAGTCATTTTCCAGACGGCGATGCCCCTTTCAAAATGCTGGACAAGAGGAAGATGGCAGGGAAAAGAAGGGTTACTGCCTGCAGGTATCACACTATTTGAAGTTTAAATCTTTCAATATAGTGTAACGTCCTGAATGAGATGGCAGAGTGTCAGAGGGCACATAAGTAGACACTGCTGCATTCTGGGAAATTTACAGATGCCTCTGGACTGTAAGGGGAAACTGTAGCGCCTGGAGGAAATGTGACAAAACATGGGGAGAGCATGCAAGAGGTTGGTCTCCACAACATGAAAATAATAGGTTTATATCACATTGTGAGGACATTCGGTTCATGAACCCCGCCCTCCCCAGCACACACACACAGTGGGTGACAGAGCTCTCCGCTGGGCCGCCCGGCTGCCCACTATATAACCAATAAGAAATATCATTTTAATACTCTTAGTCAGATCGGCCAAATGAAGCAATATAATCTCCTGCTCCCATTTGTTGAACGAGGGACTGCGGTGTGGCGGGGTGCCTCCAGCTGTCCTGTGAACTTCGTTTGCCCGCCACTGTGGAGCTTTCTAGGGTGCAAAGTGGGGAGAGCAGCACTGGCTGTGGATCAGCCCGGCTCAATCAATACACAGCTGACAGCTGCGGGTGACACGCCGCGCTCTGCGGGGCTCTGGATGAACTCCCAGTGCCCCTGCTTTCCTCTTCTCCCCTCCTTTCTCGATCAGGAAGAAAGTTAAGACTCCCTTGCGGGACGGTCATCCTTTATCTCGAGCTGCCTTCCAGCAGCGGGCTTCACACGCGTCAACTGCTTCTTCTAATTTTACGACCAGGAGACTCTCCCAAGGCAAAATCAAGGATGGGGCTGTGTGCATAGTGTCATTATTTCCTGTCACGTGACCATTTCCACTATCGCACAGCTCCGATCTTGCAGTCAGGCAATTACCACAGTGGCCTGATGGATGTTTGGGAAGCATTTGGCGTAGCGAGAGATGCAGTGAAGCTCGAGGAAAAGCAAAGAAGGTACGAACCACCACGCTCCGTGCATTTGATTCTGGTTCACATTTATGGGCAAAGCTCAGGCGTATGTTTCTTTGTTGGAAATAATGCATCTCCCGTACTGTGTCAAACCAGCACATATTAAGCCCTTAAAATTTCCAGACGTCCAGCTCATTTAGATTTATAAGGCACGTGTTACAGTCTTGGTGTCCCTCTGTCTCTAATGTCTCTTCTAATTTTTTTTACAGAACCTCAGCCCTATTTCTAGAAACTTTCCACTATCTTTAAAACTCAGAAATGCATGAACACATTTTTTGCATGAAAAATACATATATGTAGCTTAGCTTTTTAAAGATATTTTTCTGCAGAAGTTTATTTGATAGAGATCAAAGACAAATTCTGCAATCTGAAAATCCAAAAGAATGAAATCAAATTCTTTACACCAGAAGTATGCAGACTTACACCTTATTGCCAGAAGACTCGCATCCCTTTAAATTCCAAAATCTTCAGAGGTTGAGCGGCAGGCCTGTGTGGATTTGGCAGAATTAATTGCTATTCTTCACTGTCCTCTTCTTTACCATGTAAGACATGCAATGAACAGGAGAAAAACACTCTACCTGTTACCAAATTCATTCAAGCTTCTCCCAAAATAAAACTAACCATAAAAACGTAAATACTTCTTTCGCATTCTAACCCCACCCAAAAGCACCTTAAACACTTTAAGCACAGCCTTTTATTCCCCTCCCCACCACCTGCTATCCCTCGCTTCGCTAATTGGCTGACTGATCATCCAATCACAGGTGGGATTCTCTTACCTGCATCAAGCAGTAAACAACTGGCCCCATGCTCGATACCACCTGCTATTGATTCTTAAAAACCAACACTTAGAAACTTGTGCTTTGTAAAAATACAAAAGCACAACATTACTTTGATGGACTCAGGACCCCCTCCCCTGCCCCCATGAACCTATTTTTGAACTTCCAATGCCTCCCTTAGCTTTACTATATTGCTTTTGTTGTCAGAACAAGTAACAGTAAAAACACAACCTTTCTTCATAGGAAGAGAAAAAACAGGGTGCAGATGATTTTTCTTCTCAACCAAGTGCACAGAAATGCAAGCTCTCATTTTAGAGGGTATATATATATATATATATATATATATATATATATATATATACACATATATATATATCTTATATGTCTTTTTTTTATCTCAGACACATAT
>JAODKE010000120.1:524336-571696 GCA_026779605.1 Mormyrus hasselquistii
TCCAGCGGCATCAGAAGCATTTTGAATGTGGATGGGACACAGTGGTGGGGGGGCCTGGGGACCCTCCCCCAGAATTTTTTTTATGAATTAGATGCTGTGTGTGTATTCACATATCGATCAAGTGGAATGGATTCTTTCGCGAAGCAGCAGAAACAGCGCTGGGTGAACTAATATTTCATGTTAAATGTGGGCGGGTCCAAACAAATAATTAAGAAATGTGACATTTAATGGCGGCGACACCCATGAGTCAGTCCCTGGAATAACTGGGGGGTTGAGGGTCTCGCTCCATGGCTGAATGGTGACATCACTCAGCTGACCTTGGGATCTGAGCCAGTGACTTGGCTGATCACAGCTACAGCACCCTAACATCCTAACCCACGCACCATTCAGAATAAATGCATGTAATCTACCATAATGGAGCTTCTTGATCGATGAGGAACAAAATACAACATATTGCCACTTGTGGTTTTCTGATACTCCAGATTTCACAGCCCGGTCCTCTCAGCAAATCAGCAAATCCCATTGTCCTTCTCCATAGTCCCCGGGACTGATCTGCCTCACGTTGCCCCGCAGGATATACAGCCCCCCCTCGACACGAACCCTGATGCCGGGAGCTTTATTCGGTGCAGGCATTCCAATAAAGTTTTTGATTTGAAATATTTGCAGCAGGAGGGGGTGGGGAGGGGGGTCTTTCATCTACTCGTCTGTGCCTCGGGAGAAGTGAATGGAGAACATATCAAACAATAAACAGAAATAATAAGTGGATTAACACCGGCCTTAGAGGCTTCTACCCGGTGTTGTTTATGATTTGGCGGTGTGGCTTTCGGTGCTGTGGCCAGAGATAAAATTGCATGGCAGGTAGGGACCGTGGGCCCGGATGCGGCCTCTCATGGCAGCAGAGTCCCTGAAGGAGGAGAGGCGGGTAAACAAGACACTAACCGAAAAGACGGGGCTACTTCAGCCAAAACGTGCGCCAGGATTCGTCTAAGTGTATGAAAGATGTACACAAACTAGGCAGCTGGCAAGGCTGGATTTACTAATGGGCTGTAGCCCGGGGGCCTCAAATTCTATGGGCCCCAACATTTTTTTCTTGTCGCTACAGCAGCATTTTATGTGATGGGTAGGGCCCCAACAATGACTTTTTCCTAGGGCGCCCCCAGCCCCCACAAATTTGGCCCCAGGGATCTGAAGATTTGCTACAGAGATAGGACTTTTTCCCCATGAATAACACTTCTTCTCCATGACACATCACTGCTTTCATGGCTGACTTTGCACATGCGGCCAGTCGACTATAACAGCTCTCTTTACAGACCTAGCATTCAACTCAGAAATAGCGCTATAGCTCATAGTGCTAAAGGAAGTGTGGCTGACAAGGGTCTTGACTTACGATCTGAAGGTTGCAGGTTAATATCCCGGGAGCGGAAATGTTATTGTGCAAGATGCTTCCTGAGGGATTTAAGCTGCTCAATACAAGTGTAAAATAGTGAGCGACAGGCCGTGAGCGTGCTTTGGATGAAGCACAGGGAAATAAATAACTTGAATATATGGCCGCAAACGAGCTATAAATTACCCTTACTCAGCAACGCGTCTCTTCCACAAAAAACTTAGTAAAATATTGGGAGATATAGGTGAATACATGCATATGCTTACATTACAGGCAACTATCTGGCTGTTTTCCAAGCACAGGGTTATCTAGAGTCCGGAGTCTATTCCAGGAAGCACAGGCCACAAGGCAGGGGACCCGGGACACGATGCCAGTCCGTGGCCGGGCACAAACAATACTCAGAAACACCTGTCACCAACCGGCATGCATTCTTTGGACCGTAGGTGGAAAACAGAGTGCCTGGAAGAGACCCACATGACCTGGGGAGAGAATGCGAATTTCACACACAGAGCGGAGGCGGGATACAAGCTGTGGAGGTGTAAGGTGACAGTGCTGCCCACCAAGGCATGGGATTGGACCATTTTGCCATCAATCACCTGGGGAGAAGAAAAACAAAACATCTTCTTACTAAGAATTTTGGATCTGGCACAATACAAGTATGCTCAGTGATAGACTGGTATCCCACCCTAGGGTTACTCCAGGCTTCTGTCGAGTGGATTTTTTGGACATTCCTGACCTTGGTTTTGAGTTGCTAATGGAATTTGTCCCTTGGGGAAAAATAGTTGGGGGTCTGTTAGTTAGTAGATACATGAATGGATAAAACATATCTATAATTCTGCTGCGAGGAAAATTTTTTAGCATAAGATGCACATCGCAAGCACAAAACTGCTGACAAGAAAATGCAAAGCAGTAACATTAGCTTTTCTCCTGTTTGCTTTGCTCCTGCAAGCACTGAAGTTTTAGCAGAACCTGTTAGTTAATACATGTTCCTGTGCCTGTTTCGATCACTCCAGGTAGGGATTTCAAAACCCAACTGGGCCGCAGTTCGTGTACAAGGGGGCAGTCAGTAATGCCCTCGCCCGGTGCTCAGTATTGGCTTCTGTCAGTCTCCGCAAAGGAATTCAACCCTTAGCAATTCTAACACCAGCCTCATCGTTTTCAATGCTAAAATAATAGCACACAGGAGACAGCCACTGCAAAGCAATTAACTCAGTGTTTTGAACAAATAATCACCTTTGTGCAATTATTGCCATGGGAAAGCTGCTTCAGCTCTCAAGCCCCGTTTACCTAAATCCACCGGAATGCTGTTTCCCCTTTGTTATGCTATTACTGTATTTCCCCGTCACATAATCATTGCATAGCCTCTTAATTTCATGCTGTCAAAGTTTCTGTTCTGAATCAATAAGTTTAATTGCATTTGACACAACAGTTAGAGGAAAGCTATTGTCTTGTGCCGGTTGTCAAAAAAACAAGAAAATTTGCATTAAAATTCCACAAGAATCAACATAAAAATAGTTATTTATGGATAACATGGCAGCTTGTCCCCTGAAACTGTAAATCAAATGACCAATCAAAGGACAAATGCAATGTAATTTCAGTGAAGGTCCTTGCAAACAATTTAAACAAGCAACCCTTTTATGACAGATGTCAAATATCATTTAAGGTTGTCTAATTCAGGCTCACACTTCCAAGACTATGAACACATCCTTCCTGTGTTAATGTGGGTTTACTCTTAACGTTCTGGTTTCTTCCCATGGTCCAAAATTATGCACAGTCTGACTGCACCCTGTGCGTCCTGGGATTGTCTCCAACTCTGTGACCCAGCACTGGATAAAGAAGCATTGAAAATGGGTGGATGGATTGCATTTCAATAGCAAAATAACACCGGATAAACCCTTGATAAATGGAAAGCGGAATAAATACACTGAATCCTTCCAAAACTTTTGTAAAACTTTTAAGGACAATTTAGAATAAATCTGCCTAAATTTTTACACCCACCACCGCATAGCTAAAAGCTTAATTTACCTACTTTCCCATACGTGTCGTGCTTGGTTTCACATTAAGCATTTAAGCTGATTACAAAGAATACCTTGCACCTATATTCTATACACCAATGAATTAATTATGGAGAAGGCTGCAGTACGGATTAATACTGAGTCTTTATGCATTAATGAATCCATAGAAATGTTATAAAAGTTCCAACCTTTGGAAAACATTCAAGTTCAGAAGTCTGTCTTAAATGTTGTTTTCGAAGTGCACCAGTTACATTTAGTCAGCATTAAAACAACAGAACAGAATTAGCGAAGTGGACGAGATCTTGGGAAGCAAAACGAAATGAAAAGAGATTCGAAGGTTAAATACATCATTTTAAACATGTATAATTGCATTTCCATTCCAATTATCAATTTGAGAGCAATCGTAAACACTGCACAATATTCAGTAGCCTTCGCTTGCTGGATTCTTCCTTTAAATGTGTTGATTTGTTTTTAAATATTTTACATAAAGCATGCATGAGTTCTGCCCTCCCAGGGGGAACCGTCCTCTCATCTCTCCTCCATCGCTGTATATTATTCTCAGCTGTACTTTCTCTTACATTTCCTGAGTGACTCGTGCTGTAGTCCTCACTCCAGAAGGGTGTACCTGTGCTCCACATACATTCGTAAGCGCACAACACTGATTTAGCCACCCCCTCGCAAATAGTTCTTTTGCTTGAAATCTATCACACTTCATAGGTATTTGTTTCCAAACACCCCCTTTCAGTAATCTTGTTACCCACAATTCCTGTATGGCACACCAGTTGCATAATCTCTGCAATACACACAGGGATTTATATTTTTAGTAGGTTTTTTTTCCATCCGATTTAAATCGACAAATAAGACAAATAAAAGGTTTAATTCCTTATACTGTCTTTCTTGTATTCATGTGGGCTTGTAATTAGCTGGCTAATTAGTTCTTGTTTCTCCTCTTTATTGTATCTTTCAGCTACTTTGCTCTTGGGAGTACTGTATATAAGTGTGCCATCCATCTTCCAACCTGAGCAAGGTTATGTTATTCTCACAAAGGCAGGGGGTACACCCTGGATGCCAGTCCATTGCACACACTCACACAACCAGACTCTACGGGCAATTTAGAGATGTCAATTAACCTAATTGCACATTCTTGGACAGTAATAGGAAACCAGCGAACAATCTACACAAAGACACACAGCAGAGGCAAGATACGAGACCCCAACCCTTGATGTGCCGCCTACTAAGGCGGCGCACCACACAAACAGATTCCCATCATATGTAATTAATGGCAACAGATCATTTGGGTCCTATGTTTCCTGTCCTTCCGAAACGCCTTGTGGGATGTTTCCCTGGTCCCGCGACTTACACTTACAGACCGCTTGGCTTGGTCATGGCCAGACTTAAGCACGATGAACCCGTGAGGCTGCATCTGGCCTAGTGTCTCAGCCGAACGCTATCTGAGGTCATTGTGCCCCCTGCAAAGAATCGGTCTGACTTGCAGCATGTGTCAGCACAACTCAGCGAGGAAAATGAAATCTTATTGCAAACAGTTCCCAGAAGACTTAGACTCCGCTTAAAGTCATTGTCCTGCAGTGCTGCATCTGTTAAAATGCTCGTCCCAAGGCATCCTTTCAACCTTAAATAACTTCATGTGTGAAACTCACAAAACGACCTCACAATGTAACATCACAGGGAGCTGATTTCTGCGCTAGGATAGAAGTTTGGTTCTATTAGTGTTTACCTAATGAAACAACATTCACAAAATGCATTTAAATCAAACCTTAAACAGTGTATTTAATATGCTATTAGATAATTAAACAAAAAATCTGGAGCCTTGATATTTAATAATAATAATAATAATAATACTTTAAATACTGCCTGTAAATACTTTGAACTGTAGAAAAGTGGGGCTATTTTGATTAATGAAATCCTCACCGTTGTCTCAGTGTAACATTCCCTTGCTCCAAGGCTGACGCGTGAACAAATTACTTGGATGTTTCATAAAAACAAACCTTAACCATCTGTGTATTTAATATGCTCTTAGATAATTAAACAAAACAGAGACTAAATACACTTGAAAATAGGGCTTAAAACTCCATCTTATATCTGTCAGTATTTTTTAAACAATTAGAGCCTAGATATTTATCATAATTAATAGCTTCCAACAGCAGGTCCATGATAGATATGTTGGAGGACTTTCTTCGAAGCAGCCCTAGAAATGAAATTCAATTCAAATTTGGACTGAGCATTTTTACAACATTACATCGTCTCAAAGCCCTGCCTAATGCCCCCCAGAAAGACGAGGGGGGGGGGGGGGGGGTATCCTACAGGGGCCGGCAGAGGAAAAAGAGATTTTTGCATGGCCAGGATATGAATGAATTTTCCCAGCACATGTGAAGCACACATGAACTTGATGGCCGACGTGCCAGGGATATCTTCTCGCTGCTCTGTGCTTTGAAGCCTTCGGGCCGCGAGGCTCAGTTCCCGTTTAGGCAAAGCGCTGCTGTCGTTAGTCACTATTCATCCCCCTTTCATCTAAATCTTATATATTTTTCCCTCATGCTTCTGGTGTGTGCTCATGCAAGGCAGTCTGGGTCTGGGAAAGTGAGAGACGTTTAAATCACCCATCATTCCCTGCTGCTGGGTGCAGGTGCATGCTGGGAGACGGTGTGCGCTGTCTGTTTGAGCTACACAAAAACCTATTCTTGCTGTTCCTCTCAGCGCTCATCATTACCACCCCAATGATTCAATCACCAGGTCCACGATCCAGATTCTATTTTTGATCCTATTTTTACGGTCTTATTTAGTATAGTACATGCCATATACATATCTGTAAATATTACATACCTCTGTAAGTAGACTACAGCAATTTATTGTATATTGATTAATTCACTGCCAGTACTAAAACTTATCATACATTGACAGACTGATATGTACCTGCTGGTACATTGCCACTTCATTTGCTTGTGTATAATTTAAAATCTGAGCTGTTTATCTTTATCTATTGATTATCCTTCCCAACCTTATGAGCTGCTGAATAAAGAAATCTTCCCCATGGGGATTAATGTGGTTCTCTGTAAATCCTGACCATCTCCACTAGACTTACCTAAGGGATCAAAGTGTCACCCTCTCCATGTATATGTGGGTGCCGCAGGTCCGTAAACCCGATTCAACCACACTCAAATTTCTGAATTAGATCACACTGTGAAATACTGAATCTTGCAGCATCTAGATCTTCAGGTGGGTCACTGGAGAATTAATCATTAATCATTTACTGAGTATAGTTGTTGTCCTGATCCCGCAGAGAGGTCAGTTAAACCTTACACGACGTTACATTTTTTCTTTTTTACTTATTCCATAATAAGCATGCACCAGTATCCAATGGAAATCAATGCTTCTTGTTTGTAACCAACTTTATAGATGCTGGAATGAGAATGACCTCCAGCAGCCCCCCCGTATTGTTCCTTTTTAAATTCTATTTAAATGTACCAAATGGCAGTCAGATTAGTCTGATATTTCCATAAATGCCAAATCTAATTAGTACAGCTTCTCTCAGCTCAATGCATATCTATGGGATTACATTTTCTGTCACTCAAAAAAAAAAAAAAAAAAAAAAAAACTATTTACATGTATTAACTTTTTGGCTGTATTCAAGAGATTTTTGTCACATTGTATATTTATTGTGTAGCTATGTAAGTCGTAACTATTTGAATTTGTTACTTGCAAACGAGGTTTCTGCTGTAAATATCCACTTAGCCTTAATCCTTCTGTGTGTAGTCACAGGGAAACTTTTCACACGGCTTCCGCCATGCAGACAGAAGAGGAGGATTAAGCATCACCGAGCAGCTAACTCCGCTACACTCCCACAAATCAGTTATTTGGCGTGACAAATTGCTGTGTTTCTTCCCTTGGCCTCCCTTAAACATTAAATTCCCTGTGTACGCTTGTCGTTATAATTGCTGCGTGCGCTACACGTGCTGGCGCACGCTCTGATTGCACGCGTTACGCATAGTTTGTCCCAGAAGCAAGACATTTAATGGCGGGAAGCCGGGTCACATATGCTTCAGACTGCGATGTCTGGCAAAAGACGTGTCCCCTTATGTTAGCCACATTCGGCTAGGCTTACAAGGACAGCGCTCTGACATCTGCGTATGCCATTTGCATTTATTTATTTATTTTTTTAATTTTCGATAGGAGGCTTTGAACCCGAAAACCCTTTCTTTTCATGTCATCCGTGTTTTGCTAACACGCTTGGTTAAATACGATTAAAACAGCGGCTGAAGGGAGGACTGTCATGGAAAAGGACAATAGTTTTGCTTCAGTACATTAACAGCTGTTGTCAAGAGCGGGATTTTGATTTAAGGTTCTGAAGTGCGTCTAAAAAAAGCAATGGGAGAACCGACATCTGTGTACAAGCACCCATTATTTAAAATGACTGCATTTCTACTGACATAAATGGCACGTTGCACTCCCGTCAAAAGAAAAACATTGATGAAATATAGATAATACTTAAAGTTAATGTACTTTAGGTAACCTATCAAGGCTTCTTAACTGCTGAGTGGACAGGGAAGGTCAATTTCCTTGCAGCACTTGGTAAGCATAGTAATAAATGTGAGGAGTGTGTATGTGTGCGTGTGTGTGAATCTATGTATTTTATATACATGTAAAACATTAAACAAAAGCTAAAACATGAGCTGAGATGATGAAAACTGACAAGGCATCACACCACTCATGCAGCATGAGGTAGGCCCTACTGCAAATCAGAGGGGGGAATTACCCATCCAGTCCAGTCTCCCCCCCACAATCTCAAATGGAAGCGGCCGAAAACGAAATAAGAGTACAAGATGAAAGGCAGAGCCGGGGAAGAGGTGGCAGTTGGGGAGACCTTATTGATTGACGGTACACGTGAGCACTAGGTTGTTGCCCACAAAGATAGATGCAGTGAGGCAAGACAAATGAAAAGGTGGCAGCTGGTAGTTCCTGTGTGCTCTTTAATTGCCCAATAACGGATGGCTGGTTCATTCACTTAGCGAAGTGAAGGCCTTCTTCTGCCAAATGCCCTCAGTCGGGGGCATTTATTAGGCTACTAACTGAGTCTCAGATCCGCACTGACAGGCAAACTGCTTCTATCAGGGAGACTTCGTGTCCCATCACAGTTCTGCTTAACGCTTCTAAACATTGGCACCCACTTCGCGGGTTTGGTTTAAATGCTGCCCGTTTCAGCTGGTTGCTTGATCGATACTCTAGAAGCTGCTCCACCTCTTGGGAGTCACGAGCCTTCGCTCTCACCGTAAGAAGGATCTGTCGATGTGGGGTCCCTCTGGAGAGAGGAGACCCCCGATATCCATGTCATAGTCAACGTTATCGGGCTCTAGGGCCTCTCTCGAGGTTCTACAGATAGTTCTCCAGATGGTTCTCCATCTGGCGTCGGTCCCACGGTGCTTTCCCCAATTTCTTATCCACCTTCAGATGACTCTCCTGTTTCTTGTAGTACAGTCTTCTTCTGCTCACGTCCGCCTATCTCGTCTTTGACATCAATGCACTTAGGCGTTTTAGGCTGCTAACTAGGTGGGCTCTCTCCGATCATTTTGTCACCCGAATGATGGTGCCATGGTGGGTTATGCTCTGCTGCTGTCTGATGCCCTGTCAGATTGGTAAGTATGAGAAGTTATTTCAGCATTATTGTAACACGTCACCGTTTTAGTGTCTGCAACATTGCAGTTTTCCATTTGTGTCTATATATCTTTTCCAAGGGAAAAAAAAAGATCAAATGTGCCCATGTGGAGAACACCAAAGAAAGGACAAAGGTGGGTAACTTCAAAACCCTTCAAGAAAAACACATTTCTTTTATAAACAGAATATATGCTACATGTTACCTGATCGTTTTGAATCTGTATTTATTGACTATCTGTGTTCTAGTCAATCTCTGGGGGGTTTGTCTGGAAGCTGGGCCTTTCTAACAGGCACTGTATTCTTTAAATACCTAGAATATTCTTTTTCTGCTTTCATAGACTTGTTAGTCAAAAAAACATGAATAGAAACGTGAATAGAAAAAACTTGAATAAAATTACATTATCAGCCCACTTTTTTTTCCCTTTCTCGGGTTTATGAAATAAAATCAAGGAGCTTAAACTTATGTGTTCTTTTCAGAGTCTAGGTATACCTAGACCAGGAGTCGGCAACCTGTTTGAGCATGAGGCTGTGGCTCATCTCAGAACCATTTTCACATCTTAACACACTATGATAATGCTAAATATAAATGACTTACTTATGTGTTAATATTATCTTTCATTTAGATATTACTTTAGCATGCGAATGAGGCGGTCCGTCGCGTGCTTCTGTGATGCTTTAACCACATAATTTAAATCTGCCTGAAGGAAATTCTCTACGGAGAGAGTACGTCTCCGGCGTCCAAGATTGGATGTAGGCTTCAAAGTTTATCAGGATTTCTAATTCTTTCATATACTTTTTGTAGTAAAACGCCACCACACCTATATTTTTTACGATTTGCATATTATAACCAGCTGAGTTCGGAGTAGTGAGGACATTTCGCGCTGCTCGGTCAGCACAGTTACAGTACAGGTAGTGAAGGGGTGAGTGAAGGGCAGACGACTGCAGAGCAAAACGAACTTGGGTGAAGACTGTCGCTACAGAACTGAACGATATTGTGATATCAGTCACCGATGTTACACCGTTACGCGTCCGAGTGTAATTTGTTTAAATTTTGTTTTCGTGTTAAATACATATATACCGATATCGCATTAAAAACCGTATCTCAAACCCTCTTCTATATCCATTGCGGCTCTTTGTAAATCTTGGGTCAGACATTTAGGATAAAATGGCTCTTTAATTTAAAAAGGTTGCCGACCTCTGGCCTATACCTAGTGAGAAAATGTTTCATTGCTTAGTTGACACTAATTGTTATGAGACTCAAACCAGCAACCTTCAGATAATGATCCTAAACTGCTAACCTGTCACCAAAAACAGTGACCAGATTTTAATTTATCAGTATTTACGAATAAGTAAGGCAATGATGGCTTTCTTGGTTTAGAAATAAATCAACAGATACGACAAAATGATTAAATTCCAAAGTGTACAACGGCATCTTTTATTGTGTTACAGTATGTTACTTAGGGTCATTTTTTTTCAATCACGTGGTCTCCATTAGCTTCCTGGGTGACTACATTCAGATGCGGACTCTCGAACTGGAGCCGGATCAGGGCGCCTGTATCTCATGTGATCCAGTACAGTCCATGACCAGGTCAGACAGGCATGTATTCAGTACTGAACTCAGGGGAAACAGCTTCTAAGTTGACAGCTGTCAGCTGCTCATCCACTACGGCACAGCTGAAGGTGCTCGCCAGCCCATCAAGAGCGGAGCGGAGAATCTCATGAATTGTTGTCAGTGGGTTCGGCGTAAGTGCCAGTCAGCAGTCAGTGTTAGGAAAAGCTGTGAGGCCTCAGGGAGCTACGTTTGTATGTTTAATCTATACGCGATTACGGCCTTCTCAGGACTAACAGCGGAAGTGAATCGACGCTAGCATGTCTCGACCGTTCCCTTGAATTTTTATAAATACTATCATTGCTTAATTTATAAAAAAAATGCATTCATTTTTATCTATTGATTGAACTTTTAAGTTTATTTGTCAACACGTCTTTTGCTCTGTGCTGCTTTTCCCCTGGTAGTGACATCTGCGGCCACTCGAGTTCTCAGCCTGTTTCTTGACTTCATGTTTCGCCCCTGTAAATAATAGATAGCTCAGGCGCCCGACTTCACTCCCCACCCCCCCCTCCCCATAGCATGTCTGCCTCTCAGTTGCACTACCTCCTATCACGATGTTTAGGAAACTTTCTGTATTCACTGATGCCGTCGTCTTGGTTTTCGGGAACTGTTTTCATGAATCGTGACTTGGCGAGAGAGCCGCCTAGCTTTGCTACAGTACAAAACAAAGTTACGTTGAACACTAAACCGCAACTTTAACATGTTGTCTATTCTATTTGGGGCTCAGTTGTTCCCGCAAATAGATCACTGATCACCATGACAACCAAGTAATTGTGACTTTTATAAACAGAGGACATTCTTTGGCCAGCTATATTACACCTCTGGTTAAGCGTATGATTATCCATTATATACAAACTATTATGATCAAATATTATATACTATTATGATCAAAGCACTATAGATTCTTTTTTGCAATTAAACCGTTGTTCATCACAGTCCAATGTCAGTATTAGACTGTAGCCCTCTGGATATGTCCTTCACCTTAGGATCTCCTCAGAATCTGTAGCAATTATCGTTCTCTACCAAATGTCATATGAGGACAGGCCTTGTTAAATCCAGCTTGGAACCGCACAGAGCCTGCCAAGAACCCATTTTCGGTTCCTTTGTTCCTCTCGAGGTCTGCCCCTTCGCCCAGGCTTAATCGCCACTGTATCTGCATTCATTCTCTACTGTTATGACAAAAAGCTGTCTGCAGATCCCTTCCATTCACGCCATTGTAACCAGCATTCAATTTCATGCTTGATGCTCAGGTCCAAATTTCCACAGTTTATTCTCAAACCTCTCAGCCAGGCGGCTCCTCAGAGGGATGAAAAACAGGCTTTTTCCCCGTTCTGATAACCCTTTCTCACGATTACTATTGACATTTCTCGCTCTCGCTCCTCTAAGTTAAGACAGGGCTGTTTTTCACTGCATGTAGACCTTGATTATCCATCCTCACTGTCCTAAGATCTCTGCCTGTCAGATATCACACTCAAAGCATCTTCATTTCATGTTTGAACCAAAACGCCAGGCACCTCCATGACAGTATTTTGAATCTCATTGGCCTTTATATTTATTCAGCAGGAGCTGTGTCAGCCAGTCCCTGAGACACTTGGTGGTTAAGGGCCTTGCTCAGTGTCCCAATGGTGACATCATTCTGCTGACCCAGGGATTTGGGCCACTGACCTTCCAATCACAGGAATAGCATCCTAACCTACTGAGCCTTTTCATAGGTCATAACAACGTGTTAAAAAAGCATAACACATTATAGCTAAGTTTATTATGCATTATGAATGCTCTATGAAGCACTCACCTAATGCACTATAAATGCCTTCAGAATGCATTATAACAGACAGTATGTGTTAAAAATAATGTGTTTTGCTTTTTTATAAATATTTATGGCTGTGTTTGTAGTCCTTCATGAATGCATCAACATGCATTATGAGGGTATGTATAATACATTTATACTGCCCGGCCCAAAAAAATAGTCGCCGTTTGAATTTATGTCAGCAGATACTTAAGAGCCAATGGCTGGATCATTATTACAGCATTGAAGTGAAGTCAGCTGAGTACCTGAATCTACTGCCCGGGTTTCACCTCCATCTATCATGAATGGATTTTTATCATCCCTGATGGCATGGGCATATTCTGGGGCAAGAACACCAAGATTCACTGAGTTCAAATTGTCAAGGAGTGGTTCAGAGGGAGCGTGACAAATCATTTCCATGTTTGACTTGGTCACCACAGAATTGTGACCTTAACCTCACTGAAGGTCTTTGGGATGTGCTGAAGGAGGCTTTATAGATGTGGTTCAAGTCACTTGTCAATATGGGATCTCGGTGAGAAATGAATGCAAATCTGGATGAGAACAAAGGGTGTGATGTTGCATATGCCTGTGGAAACAACAGCATGACAAATGGGCACCATAATCAAAGCTAAAGGCGGTCCAGCGAAAAATTCAAATGACGACTTTCTTTATGGCCGTGCCAGTGCATATGACCACTTAAAGTAAAGTGTTACCAATATTCTCATTTATGTATCGAGAGGAGGTTTACGGAAATGCCACAGACATATAATGAGCACATTTAAAGCCAATAATCATCTTTCAAGATGTTGCTAATCGTCCCTTCACTGTTTCAGTTTGACTGAAGGTTCATCATTTCAGCTCATGTTTTAGCTTTTGTTTAACTGTCTCATCGCTGTTTCAGTTTCATTTAAGGTTCATCATTTTAGCTCATGTTTTAGCTTTTGTTTAATTGTCTCATCGCTGTTTCAGTTTCATTTAAGGTTCATCATTTTAGTTCATGTTTTAGCTTTTGTTTAATTGTCTCATCGCTGTTTCAGTTTCATTTAAGGTTCATCATTTTAGCTCATGTTTTAGCTTTTGTTTAATTGTCTCATTGCTGTTTCAGTTTCGTTTAAGGTTCATCATTTTAGCTCATATTTTAGCTTTTGTTTAATTGTCTCATCGCTGTTTCAGTTTCATTTAAGGTTCATCATTTGAGCTCATGTTTTAGCTTTTGTTTAATTGTCTCATCGCTGTTTCAGTTTCATTTAAGGTTCATCATTTCAGCTCATGTTTTAGCTTTTGTTTAATTGTCTCATCGCTGTTTCAGTTTCATTTAAGGTTCATCATTTCAGCTCATGTTTTAGCTTTTGTTTAATTGTCTCATTGCTGTTTCAGTTTCATTGAAGGTTCAGCATTTCAGCTCTTGTTTTAGCTTTTGTTTAATTGTCTCTTCGCTGTGTCAGGTTTTGATGTCACCGGCCTTTCAGCCCCAGCAGCTCCAGGCCTGGGCTGCCCACATACACATATTTCATTAAGATCCAGGACATTGTCTTTCCAGAACCCCAACACCTGAACTCCCATAATATGGGTTAAAAGTCAAACTATTCATAGGAACATAAGTCTGGGAGGTTGGGCGGGGTGCAATTTAATGGGGTATATTTATATCATCCAACCTCATTTCCCCCTCCAGTGTGTTTACATTGGTGTTTGAGATTGCTTCCCCCCAGTCACCTGGAACCTAAGAACCCTGTTCTCCATTTTTTTTCTGGCCCAACCTCCTACATGGCCTGTAAACCTGTTAGACCCGCCCCCCCCCCCCCCCCCCACCATGTCAGTTTATATTCTTGTTCTATTTTCTGTGGTGAAAGGAGGACGTGCAAAGTCAGAATTTCATTGTACAGCAAAACTGCTTGTTTCCTGTGCATATGACAATGAAAATCCAACATGCTCTATAAAGGTGCAGTCTCTCATCAGGTAAAATGGGCCGAAAAAAAAGAAAAATCCCACCAACGTGTTTTATTTTGCTAATGATAATTCTGATTAGTTTCAGGATGACATGACACTGTAACTGCGTTAATCGGATTATATTAATGTAATCGCTAGTGGTGACGTGTGTGTTCCCCTATGCATCATGCTGCCTATTGCCTCGCAGAGATTTCGATCTGCTGCTACTTACACAGACATTATCATTATTATGCAGGTTTTGTTAACGGCAAGCAGCTGGTGATCCTATTCTGCTGGTAGCGGAATAAAAAATAACTTTTCATTCATGCCTCCTTGTACTTTTCTCATAGTCAGGATTGATCTTCAAACTTGAAACATGAAAAAACAATATTTCCAGTTCCGCATAGGAGCAAGCAGGTATGATTGTTTTTTACTTTTTTCTTTTCCTTTGAAGTGGGCTTTGTGTCGATTATTCATGTGCATGTTGGTAAGGATTCTCCCTTACCCCTTTCACCAGAACAGACCAGGAAATGCGAGGAGGAAGTGGAATTTTTGGCTTTAGGAGTGGCTGATGGAGATGGAGTCGGCTACCCCATGCTGTTAGAGTACATTCCCAGTCGGGGAAGAGGATTCTGCTACAATAGGGACATAGGCTGATGTTGACGGGAATTGTACAGATTTTGGTAACTAGCACTGTACTGCATTCATGGAACATCCATACTGAAGGCAGCATGTAAGTCTACCTTAACATGCCTTAACAGTTTTAACATGCTTTAATAAACATTATATGATTATACAATTATCTTTTTATTATAGCATAATGTTTGCAATTAATCACATTAAAGGTGTTAAGGTATGTTAGGATGAATGCACTAAGAAGGTGTACTGAATGTTCTATGAATGCATTATAAAGGCGTTATGAAGGTGCACTGTCAATGCTAAGCATCACCCAGATCTCTATGGCTGTAAAGCAAGAGGAGAATCGTGGGTGAAATAGGATTGAGGACCGTATTAGCAAGTCACGACAGTATACATGTGTAAATCAGATTACATTAAGATAAATCACAAGTGGTGACACGTGGGCTCTGGTGTGTATCATAAAAATCACTACATGTTATAAATCATTGCAACTGTTTTATATTCCTTCTAGATGTAGTTTATGAAAGGGGGCAGACTGACATTTTTAATATTGGTACACATGGGCTTCCGGACTCTTCAATTAATGGGCTGGCAGATTCTGCATTAAAGTCAAACCAGAAGGAAAATAACATTTTCTCTGCTGAAAAATTAGAATTATTCTGAAATGATGTGATTTTTGTGTTGGGATTACAAATTATGCTCATTATATACGCATAGGCAAGCACAATCCTGCACTAGTGCTATTCACGTGTAGAAAGCAAGGAAATATCTTGGGGTTTGAAGACTGGTTTCTAAAAACTGGTTTGCAAGGTTAGTTATCATCACTTGACAACTCCAAAAATCCATTATTTCAGGAGAATAAAAAATGCATTTTCTCAGAAACTACTTTACAAAATACATTTAAAACAATGTCATGAGACTCCCTTTGCACCACGAATGGAAATCAGTCTTTACACAGCTGTCAGTGAACAGTTTAATGTTTTAAATGGACACATAGACTGTTGTTGGAGAAGCAAATATGTCTGTCAACAATATACAAACTAATCTCACTTTATATTCACAGTTAACAAGGATATTCATTAACTAGCTATTAAAGGTAAATGATTTAAATTGGAGATGCAAAGTGGTCAATACAAATGACCATGAGTACAAATCCTAACTAGTACAAATATGAAAACTAATAAATAGACAACTTCATGAAACATGTTTTTATTGGTCAAACACAGAGAATGGGCATATTCCATCCATAGTAAAATGTCACATAAAAAAAATCATTAAAGAGTGGATGCACACCATTTTAATCAGACAGCAATCTGTAAAAGTTTCTTTCACGAAACCATCACCATTCTGACCTCTCAAACATCATCACTCAATAACTGACCTTTCTAAATATCAAACACTTTTGGTTGCACTTTATGTATATTTCACCTGCTTACATATATCTATCTTGTGTGTAAAATATTTCATACATTTATTTATATATCATGTATGTCACATATCTATACAAATTGATCACTACTCATATCTGTATACTCTCCCTTGCATATATTACTCCTGTGAATACTACCTGTAAATTCAAATTTCATATATTTATATTCTTATTTGTATGCTGCACTTTACTTTAGTATCTGCAGTTTCTGGTTAGATGCTAAACTGCAGAAAGTTTTACTCGTACAATGACAATAAAGTCGATTCTCTAATTTAATCTAATCAAATCTAATCCACAGTGTATCTGGATCATGACTGGATTACATACAGCGAAACTACCAGGGCCCCATATATATATATTTCGGTTTGAGTATTTGAAAAAATACAACCACTGCCTCTGATACAGAGTGAAATCAAGTAGAATTGATGAAACACAAATAATGTAGTAATATACTATTACTTATGCATTAATTAACCACAAACTAAGCATTAGTTACAAACTGGTGTCATGTTTGTTCATCATTCATCAATCATGATGTTTGTTTCATTGTAAGTGGGTTCTATATTTGTTACTATATCTATTAATTCTGTCAAACGTAGTGAACTACTGAAGGAACTACTAAGGAGCTATTGAAGGAACAAGTAATGAATAACACAAGTGAAATACTGATCTCGTGTTTCTTCACCAATAATGAATCACGATGACATACGATGATTCATATCAAGCAGCGACTATATTTGTTTATGATTTGTTCATGATTTGTTCTACAGTAGTAACTGAGTTAATACTAAGTAAAATGTTACAGAATTATCAGCATGCGTTTCAAACAATTATTTTTACCGAGCCATAGAGGGAAATTAGATGCCATTGATAGAATGATATGACCCCTGTCAAGTGATTCACGGTACATATCTTGATGTAATGTTGTCAAAAATGGCCTAATATTCTGACTGAGGCGGTAATATCACACTGTGTTGGAATATTTATCATATTTCTTTTCCATTCATCTATCTGCTTTGTGTTTGGCCGGAGTCTCCCCCAGGCAGGGTAGCATGCTAGATGGGAATGCCCCCCTCATTACAGATTTCTTTCCTATTGGTTCTCATTTACAGAACAAAAAAAATATATATAATAATATAATCTTACTAGTATCGATTTTCTGACTTTCTTTCCCATTTCCCTACATAAATAAGTATAATCAAAAAGGTATATTTCCTGGGTTAAGAATATATTTCTCAACAGTCCTGATAAATCTGAGGTAATTTTACATAGAGAGGGAACAAAAAACTCTTAACTAAATAACTAGGACGAAATTTACTGTAGAACAAAATCAAATTCGTTGCCAAATTACTGTCAGATGCTCTTAGATATGGAGATTTTATTACCTGGACTGGATGAGGCGAATCACTTCTGCGGCAGAATGGATTGCTGTGCTCAGAGTAAAATACTCCGGATGAGACATGTCTGTCTGGTCTCCATTTTCTATCACAGCCAGCCGCTGAGAGTCTTTTCAGTGTGTCAGAATGCTCAGCACAGGGACCTCGATTTCCTCCAGCGTGTCAGCTCATTATTTAACGACACAATTTCCCCTGACCTTTGGAAAACATAAAACCAGAGAAGATAAACACGGTTCGGAGGCACTCTTAATGTTTCACTCTTAAGCATCTCTGCCCAGCTTTGGTGCTATATTTCTGTTCGTGTTATGAGCAGAACTTGGTGGTAAGTACTTCGGGTTAAAGTCTGAGTTCCCGGAAAAGCTAATACAAAACACCAGCCAATTGTAATGTGACACACGCACACATTTGCATTTCTGTCTGTGTGGACTGACCACTGAATCTTAATACAATTAACGAGTCCTGAAACAGTACTTTTTTCTTGGCATTTCTAGAAAATAGTGGTTTAAACCGAGGAAAAGATCACTGTACGGCATTGCCAATTGGAGCGATAACACCTGAAATACCCAGCTGTATGAATGAGTAAAATTGCAAATACTTTAAATAATGGGATTCAAAAGTTATTTTAGACTTCCTGTTACTTTGGGCTTCCTGTCATTGTACTACCTGTATTCACATTTGGCCCTTTTAGCCAAACCTGCTGGCAGTTTGTAGCCATCTATGTACGCTTCAGCCTAAGGACCTTCCTCATGGTTAACTCATTCTACACCTCCTGAACCACAACACCAGCCTCTTGCTACTTGATATGCAGTTTTGTTCAGTTGTCAAGAACAATACATCAAGAAAAAATATGAAGCTTATTGAAACTTCATTTCTTGACACGGTGAAATGTATTCAAAGGTGTACTTAAAAAAGAAAAAAATGAAAATAAATGTGACATGTTGGTTTGTTACTCAGAGCATTCTGGGGGAAAATGATTTCTAGAACAAGCAGAGTCCATGACATGTCAAAATAGAATATCCAAGATGAAGTGTGTGTCATGCAGACTCTGGATCACAAGCAGAATCAGGATCAGGGACCTGCAAATGGGACGGGAATAGAAGACAGGGGACACTGCAGAATTCCAGCCAAACAAACCGCAAATACAAATGCAAGAATTCGGCTACCCAAAAGGATAAAATCTGACACAAGATGGCAGATAACTAAAAATTGCTAAGTTGAAACAAGTATGCGGCACACAGAACATTAAACAAGCGATGAAACACCACGACCCTGAACAAAACTCAGAAATTAAAAATGAAAAACCAGCTCCACAGACCCTAAACATAAAACCGAATATGTGAATATATCTGAACAAAACTCACCGGTCAGCCTAAATGAGAGCGCCATCCAGATACTTCCAGTTCAGAGCTAGTCTGTGATTAAATGCAGTGCAGTAACACAACATGTTTTACCAAACAACAAAAAAACCCTTTTAACACATTTTCCAGTGCATGTTTGTCTGCAGAGACATTGCTGCTCCATTATTTTTGGATAAATCTGATGCAATTTAACAACAAATTCTGGTACACAAGACACCAGCAACATATAAGAAACAAAATTGGACTTATTCAAATATTTCACTTGCTAAGAAATTACATTACAGAAATGTAGACAAGCGATAAATGAGAGATGTCCTGTATAATCATTTATTTTTAATAAAGCATATGTTGAGAGTGATGAACTGAATGTTTAAAAGAGAATGATGAACTATTCACAGTTTATAGGAAGAGATTCAGATCTGACAAACATAGTTTTTACCCTGTTGAATTTTCATCAGTACTACTGGGCATGACACAGAACGCATACATTCTTTATGAGGTTGTGTGGAGACATGAATATTATAGCAATTACTTGTGCTGAAAATGAGTTATGGAATGAGCTTCTAGACTGTAGATGTACAGTGGAAGCAGTATGAGCAATTTCCCTCTGTTTGACTCATGGAAATGTATTCACATGTTAGGCGACAAGTTTCCAGATTCAGAAGGTACCTGGTAAATAGATCAACGCCGTGGTCTGCAGTGTGGATGCAAACTCGTGTAGCATAAGGTGCGCAATGAAGGGGTCACCTGGGCCTCATGCTACGTCTCCTGGGACAGAAGGATCCAGCTCCCATGCTGCTGAAAATCACCGTGGCATGGAGAATTCCCGGAAAACCCCAGGGCGACCCAGAGGACATACTTTTCCCCAGGACTGTGTAGTTTTTCATGAAAAAGGAATAGAACAGACTTTCTACCTTTGCCCCAGGGCCAAAGCGCCCCATCTAACAGTCTTTAAAAAGGTGATCTTTTAAAGAACCCACTGGATGAGGCACCTCTGTGCTAACAAAATCTACAGCTTAAGTCAGTTTCATTTACATTCATAACATAAAAAGGAAAAGCCAGCCCGTAACTCATCATAGAATAAAAGCTTCTCTCTATATATACATAATAGTATAAAAACATTTATCATTTATCTGAATAATACTTTATACATTTAACATCAAATTCCAGAGGGTTGTATCCAGCAACTTCCTAATTTGTCCCCAAAAATTGTTTCCCTTATAAAGTTATGTATATTATACAAATTTGTAACAAATCAAAGACGTTTTGTATCACGTACTGTTTCTGTCCTTCAACCGTTTTTTACCCATGGCTGAACTAGGAAATATGTTTGCCCGCGAGTTATAACAGGGCCAGACAAGATCCGATCAGAGGCAAGAATTAATCTTAAATAGCTGTCAATCAAACGCACCCTCCACCCTCTTTTGGCGAGAGAGAAAAGCACATCTCAGAGCTGCAATAATGAGGTAGGTGAAAATACCAGACAGCTGTGGGGAAATAAAAATAAGCACACAAAAGGAAAACGATAAAAATGTCTCCAAAGGAGATTTAAATACTGCAGATGAGAAATTTAAATTCTAAATTAAACATTAATTCAGGTGTCCAGAGTCTTACACGGGAGATACGTATTTAATCGATTTAATTGAGAGTATATTTAATGTGTTTCAAGAGGTGTTTTTCAGCGGGATACAGTTGTACAAATCATGTAAATTTTCAGCCCGTGTTTGTTCTCTATCTCCCAACATGAACTGAGGCTGAGGTGGATGTGTGAGATCTCCTCAGGCTTTACACGGACAGCACCAGCAGCTTCTCGAGAGTGCAGTGGAGCTGTGGGGGGGGGGGGTCACATATGGTTTAATCATCGGCTGTAATTGTGCTTGGGTAATATCCATAATTATCCAGGTATTTTACCGATGCAATTTGGGTTAAGCACTTCAATTGAGGTGTACTATTGTGGGCCCTATCTGGGATGGAAACCTTCGGATTATGAGTCCTTTTCACCTGGCAGTGAGATAAACAAACAAACAAAAATAGATCGGTCAATCGGCAAAACATTTTTTTGGGAAATATCAAGGTAGCGCAAATGGGTTGGCTAGAGATACTTTATACACTAGTACTATGGAATAAATAGTAATTAACAAAAGAAGAATCCAGTGATCATTAAAATTACTAGATAAAATTAGATGAGAATGCTATGCTTACCCAGGGAGGAGCCAAGAGATGAGAATAAATGAAGTATGAAAACACATTTATGGCTTGATTTTTCCCAATATTGTTTCTTTCATGAGGGCAATCATTCATAGCCAGTTCACTGAACGGCGTGACATGCCAAAGTGGATATTTGATTAGAAAATTGCCATTCCTTACTTTCCTCTGAGCATTTAGCCGGTGTAGAGGGAATATGGGATACCTAGGGCCCAAATGGAATTCCTGCAACTACTGTAAGCTGCATGCTGCTGAATCCCAAGCATTTACCTCAAACAATACAAACAAAGCAGCTCCAACTGCCCAATGCAAGTGTTAGTGGAGCTTATGGAAGTTTTACTTACACAAAGATGAGGGCAGAAAGAAAAGTGATTGATTCCGAGAGATAACCAATCAGATCGTAGAGGAGGTATGTCCAAACAACTAGAGGCAGGACCAAGACATCTGATTGGTTGGTCCCATCTTCTCTAGTTGCTTGGACCCACCTTCTCTACAACCTGATTGTTTATCTCTCTGAACTAATCATTTTGTTCTTGTTCTGCCCTCAGAACGGTTTTTGCGTAAGTAAAACTCCCGCAAGCTTAGTGGAGCATTATCTAAACCTGCTGGTCCTTATAGCAGAAAAGCACAGCTCAGCTATGGACGACACTGAACTACTAGCTTCTGGAAAAAAAATGGCATTGAAAGGACAGATAGACCAAAATAGAAATCCAGTCCGCTTGACTACCATTCAAGGGACCCAACTGTGCCTGACATGTGCTAAAATAAAGACGGATTAAACTCACTCATTGTCCATGAAGCAGAACCCAATTCTATGACCATTATTCCTGCAAATGTGTCCTGTGCAAAGGGTGAATCACTTGACATATCACATGAAAGGAAAACATTAACAGTCAGAATGCATTAGACAAACACAAAAACATGTCACCTCTTATCAGTCAAGCAATGGCCTTTCATAGGAATACAAAAACAAATAGCGCTTGGATACTTTTAGGTGTTTATGCAGAAAAGGCCTTCCCTATGGATAATTGCGCTGTCTGAGTTCTCAATCTGACACCCTGTGACCCTTTAATTGTGCCTCAAGTTCATTCTTACCCTTTTTGCTAGTACTGCGCACTCATTTGGTAAGCTAATGACACGGAGTCATTGTACGTCTGCTCCACAGACCAGCATCGAGGACTGAGGCTTATCAGCCTTTGTGCAGTAATTGAATGGCACCGCAGTTTTGCCCAGGAACAAGTGTATGAACACAACACTTTCGGATTAATACCTATATACTGGCTACCAATTATTTCTCCTGAAATAATATTTCACCATTTAAAAATCTGCCTGGTCGTTTTTTTTCCAAAATAGCAGTCCTGGTCAAAGAATTCCGAACTGTCATTTACAGTACAATGCCTCACATTTGACAGTCTTTTTCCCCCCTTTCCATTTTGGGAGGAAATAGTCAAACTCGTGATTCCAATAGACAACTATTTCAGTTCATTTCTCCTGTTCCAATTTAGAGTGAAACTTCAGATTTATTGAAATGACCCTTGAGAGTGCAATGTGTTTGGCTTTAGTTGAGTAAATTAGATTATTAGCTATTTTTATTGCATTCCATCAACTGCTTCTTTCTCAATTTTTATCAATTTAATACCCATTTCCTTCAGGTATGGCACATTAACATGTTGGTCTAATTCTACTTAGTACCTAGCTATAAAAATCCTGTTTCCCTACCTTGCCTTTCTATGCGAGTACATAAATACACGGGCATCGTAAAGCTAAAACGGCCTGTCTGATTGAGTAGGGCATATGCCCAGAGATTTTTAAATCTATGTTTGGTTGTATTGCTTGTATACCTCCCTGATCTTCTCCAATAGCTCATTTTTAATTTGTTCAGAAAATAACAATCCCAAACTGGAAGCGTCTTCAAATTCTTAAATCTTCTTCCTGAATAAACATAACCAAAGACCTATTGTTACATCAAAGGCAAGGATGGAGGTGAAGGCAGGTGTATGGAAAACCGAAAGGGGCTTTACTAAATGAAACCACAGACAAAAGGAAATGGACCACAAGGGGTGAAAATGCAGTAGGGAGGATCAGGCAAGGGCATAAGACACAGGGCAAACTGGGGCACACATGCAGGTAGCAACATCAATGAGTGCACTGGGGAGCTTGACACAGGGAGGCACTATATACATGACTGACGAGGGATCAGACGAGAGGCACCTGGGGTGATCCACACGAGGGCTGTAAGGAGAGGCAAGATTAAACAAGTAACAGGTGTGGCTCGTTAGAGCAACACAATGGAGAGAACAAGGGGGTTAGGAATGCAGGGCATGACACCTATTAAAAATGAGTGATTATGATGTATAGCTACCTGACTCCTGGTACAAATAGAGAGTAACACCACTAAAAGAAAAGTAACAAAACAAATGAAAACTTTTTAAATATCTTTTTTCATTTATAAATTTCCTTATGTGTGAAAACACTGCCTTGTGTCTAATACAGAAGGATAACAAAACTGTATACTGAAGACACACACAAATGTTATTGCATTCAGAATCAGCAACCATACGGTCTTGACACTGAGACAATTTACATGTAAAGTACCAGTCCAAAATGACTCATTATGAAACCATTTTTAAGGTGAGACAATCATTCATCGTGAGTCAGGTCAGGTCGCACTTAAAATATGCAGTTTTTATGTAAGCCTTGACTCCATTAAAGTCACGGATCAACTATGACATTACACCTAAATAAAAGTCTTTTTCTGATGGCTTTGCTTGGCATGTCTTAGGACCGGTTTAGTTATTGGCGTTTTTTTAGCTGCTTTTCATAACTTAATTTTTATTTAAAAAAAAAAAGCATAATAACCGCAAAAACAAGGTCAATGAAAAACGCTTGTAGGGACTTTATTGAATTGTGAAAAGCTGTGTATAATTGTCCTGCAAAACGGTCTACTTTGAAATACTTTTACCACGAGTATTGCAGGAAAATATTTTATCACCAGTATGCACAATGGTGTAACATACCATTTCTACACTTTAAAACTCCATGCGATATATATCTTTATATAACCACCTTTACATAACCAATGCCATGACTAACTGTCATTTTTCAAATCCAAAGTATTTCTTGAATGCTTCTGTTAGCCCCAGTGCTCTGGTGGTGCAAGTTATCAATTACTCATCACTCAAAGACACAATAGAGTCTTTCACTGAGGAGCAATTAGGTGACTGCACTCAACAGGCAAAGCATTAAAGAAGACTTGTCTTAAATATGCCCCTATCCTCACATACAGACGTCTTTGCACCAGTCACCAGATCATGAGATAATCACACAGGTGTGTTATCAGGTTTAGGTGGGGCCACTGAGTTTGAGGAACAGGGCTCAGGGATGGGGGGGGCATTGGTACTGGGGTGTTGGGATTCTCGATCAGTATTTGGATAATGGTGTTAAAACAGCAAGCAGGACACTCTCCAGGTTGTCAATAGGAAAACATGGTAAATAGGCCAAATATCGCACACAACAGGCAGGCAGCACAGAAACATTCATTCAGAACATTTTCCTAGTTTGAGGACTTTAATTTATGACGAATCATGAGGGATTAAATGCTGAATATTTTTAGCATTAATAAAATCAAATTATATCAGTATTTCAGGACATTCTGAAGTCGATTTTCCAATTAAATACCATTCACAAAAATTATTTCACAATTCACTTATGGAATTATACTGACTTTGAATGCAATATCCAGTGACCCCCAGCTTGTCTTATTGATATTTTACTGTTGTTGGTACTGCGTAGTAGACATGATGTTCACACATTTTTTTAATAATTTGAATGAATGTATATAATTAGTATCACTAATGCGTAATGAGTAGATTGATAGATAGATAGATAGATAGATAGATAGATAGATAGATAGATAGATAGATAGATAGATAGATGACAGTGCATGACAGTGAGATGCCAACCTTTTTATCTGCCGCGGGAGTTTGCGGTCGTCATTGTTGTGGGGGTGTACATCCCACTAAGAGCAAACACCAAGACAGTACTAGACACCTTGCTAACAGCAATCGGAAAACTACAGACTGCTTACCCTGAAGGGACTTTTATCATAGCTGGAGATTTCAACCAAGCAAACTTCAAAACAGTCATTCCTAAATTCCACCAACGTGTGACGTGTCCAAGCAGGCACATTGGATAATGTGTACAGTAACAGTAGGGATGGACACAGAGACTCCACCCTCCCCCACGTAGGCCAGTGCGACCACTAATCCCTTTTTCTCACCCCTGCATACCGACCTCTCATTAGCAAATTAAAGCCAACTGTGAAAACCATGCAGTCTTGGCTGTAAGGCACTTCAGTTCAACTCCAGGACTGTATGAACTCAGACCCTGGGACCTTTATGCACAGTGAGACATAGAGGAGTACACATCCACTGTCCTGTTTTATGTACAGAACTCTATGGACAGCGTTACCGTTTGGAGGCACATTCGATGCTTCCCAAACAGTAAACCATGGATTACAAGAGAAGTCGAGCTTTTGCTAAAGGAGCGCAACGTAGCCGTCGGGTCTGGAAATGGTGAATTATACAGTGTTTCCAGATCCAACTTGAAGCGAGCCATCAAGAATGCAAAGGCAGACTTCAGGGAGAAGGTTGAAGGCCATTTTGATGATGGAGACCCCCGACGTGTATGGCGAGGCATCCAGCATTTAACAAACTACAAAGGCAGCAAAGAGTCAACTACCAGCAGCAGCGACTCGCTGGCAGAGGAACTCAAGCGCTTCTTTGCCTGTTTTGAGGTGAAGGCGGTGAGGCAGAGACTGGGACAGCACCGGCACTTGTTTTTAACAGTATGGCATTTATTGTTAGCATTAAAGATGTCAGAAGAGTATTCTACAGCGTCAACCCAAGGAAAGCTGCCGGCCCAGATGGAAATTCTGGCCGGGCACTCAGAGACCGTGCAGATCAGCTGGCAGAGGTGTGCAGCTCTTAACCTCTCTCAGTCACAATGCATTGTCCTGAAATGCCTTAAGTCTGTCACAATCATGTCTGTCCCAAAGAAGACAGCAATCAGCAGCCTTAAAGACTACAGATCTGTAGCTCTCACTCCCACTATAATGAAGTGCTTCAAGAAACAGGTCCTGAGGCACATCAAATCTTCACTTCCACCCACCCTAGACCAGCAACCATTCGCCTATGGAGCCAACAGATGAACAGATGATGTCATCAATACAGCTCTCAATAATGTACTGACTCACCTGCAACATTAGGAGAGTTACGTGAGAATTTTATTTGAGAACTTCAGCTCCACCTTTAACACAAACATCCCCAGCAGAATGGTGACGAAACTGCTCAACCTGGGTGAAAGTCAGCACACATGCAGATGGATCAAGGACTTTCTAACAAACAGAATGTAGACTGTTAGGCTGGGGACTCACCACTCCCCAACCCTGACACTCAGCCCTGGAGCTCAACAGGGCTGTGCGCTGAGCCCTCTTGTTTATTCTCTATACATCCAGGATTGTGTACCAACCCACAGTACAAATAAAATCATCAAGTTCGCAGATGACGCCACTGTGGTAGGACTGATATGCAATGACTGATATGGAGTCTGCCTACAGGGACGAGGTCAGCAATGGTGATCAATCAACAACCTGGCACTCCAAAACAAAGGAGCTGTTTATCAGCTTCAGGAACCAGGAAGAAGAACCTGCTCCTCTATACATCAAAAAAGACATAGTGGAGAGAGTGGCTAGCTTTAAATTCCTCAGCACATACATCTCCCAGGACCTCACATGGTCTCTCAACACGACCTCTCCAGTGAAGAAGGGACAGAAGCAGCTCTACCTCTTAAGGATACTGAGGAAGCCTAACCTGTCCAAGCAACTGCTGGGGTCCTTCTGTCGCTGCGCTGTGGAAAACAGACTCACCTGTGACGTCCTGTTATGGTATGCTAGCTCCCCCGAAGCTGAAGAAGCCCCTCCAGGGAGTCATCAAATCTGCACAAAAAATTACCAATACCCAGCTACCTCCACTTGAGGAACATATACAGGACATATTTATCTGGGACCCATCTCGCCCAAGCCACCATCTCCACACTCTGCTGCCCTCTGGAAAGCATTACAGATGTATTAAGACGTGCACTTCCAGGCTACAGAAAAGCTACCCGAGCACTATCAAAGACCTGAACTACCAAAGAGAAGTCCCCCCATTGTCATGTCTTTCACTGTCACCCAGGGCATAAATAGGGACAAAAGTGCAATATCTCAGGAACTCATTGCAATTATTGTAAATAGACCCACTCCAACAATATTTATATACTCCCACCTTGTACATACGTATGCACTCAGAAACACTCGAGGGTATTCCTCGTAATTTTACTTCGTTAATGTGTGTAGCTTAATATGCACAACTACGCTACGGATATGTTGAATCTGTTTCAGGGGACACACTTAATTTCTTTGTGCATTTGTGCGATGACAATAAAACGCATTCTATAGATAGACAGATGGATGGATTTTTGTTCATAATTTTTCAGATAAAACAGGATATAATTGCACCGTGTCTTTTCATGACCAAAGCATATTAAATAATCAATGTAATAAGTGTAATAGGTGTAATAGAGTGTAGAACATGACAACATTTAGTACCCTGACCAATGGGTCATTAGAGCTGGATATTCTATTTCTAATTATCTCTGTGTGCTCATATAATCCCTAAGACTACTTTCATAATTATTTTAAGCAAAATGTTTAATTACATCCCACACCATATTAATATGAAATATTATGGATATCCTCTAATTGTGGATTTTTTTGTTAGAAATTTGTTATGTCTGGCCATTTGGGACGATACCTGGAAAGTAGACTAATGTTTACTCCCAGATGGGAAGAGAGTCATTTCCACATTTAAGGTGTGAATAATGGTCCTTAGTCTGAGAGCAACTCTGGTACCCTAAAAACCGAAGACCTGGCTAAACGCATTTTCAGCTAATCCCTTCAATTCCGGCAGACCTGGGAGATGTATCATCAATGACACTGCAGAAGATCAATCTACAGCAGCTAAGACAATGGAAACTGTGAGTGGCTCAGTGGACTCTGTGCCCATTATCGCAACAGTGCAGGTTGAAGCCCCAGCCTCGGCAGAATAGTAACATGTCCGCGGGCCCTTGAGCAAGGTACTTAACCCTCAGCTTGAGGGATACTACATGTTGGCTGACTTGGTGCTGTGACTCCCAAGCTAGGGAGAGCGAGATGAGATCAGCAAAGAGAAGATTTCTAGTGTACTCAAACTAGGGCACACAAAGGATTCACCATTTATTATGGTAATTCATTTGAGAAGGGAATCATTTGAGAATCTATCACCATTGAGAACATGACCTTTTGGGAATGGATTGGGGTTTGAGGAAGCCTGTATGTGGTGAATGTGAAGTCTACATCATTGGTAAGAAAGAGCCTCCACAACTTATTGATTAATAGCGCAGTGATATGCATTATTGCAGAGTGCCCCATGCATAGGGACCCATTGAAGGAGATGGGACTGATTACTGGCTGCCTTGTTTAGCCAGAGATTCTGTAGGACAGAGATTCTGGGTGATGGCTCCTTCAAGGGCATCTAATGGAATAGTGCATCTTGTTTTTCTTCATTCTTAAAAAATATATAATTGTGTAATTGAACTGAACAACGAAGCATATTGGGCCTGCAGAGGGTTAAAGTTTTTTGCATGCAAAATATATTCCAACTTCTAGTGGTCTGTCAAAACCACAAAAGGCTGCATTTGGCCATTCCTACCAATGTCTCTACTCTTTGAATGCCATCTTGATGGCCTGCAGTTTCCTACATCGTAATTTCTTTCCAGAGAGGAAAGGCTATATGAAATTAAGTCACAGGGGAAGAGCTTAGAAAGTGTACCATTCATCTCTATGGTGAATGAACGTTTCAGGTCTGGGTGTTTGAGCCCAGTTGCAAAGATAAAGATGTTCTTAAGGGTCTGGTGGGGGCTTACATTGGAGAAATATATAAAATAGGCCATTGATATACACAATTAGAAATTTATTTGCCGTATCTCGAAAGATCTCATTCATAAGGGACTGAAAAATGGAGGGTGCATTTGTGAGTCCATATGGCATGACCAGATATTTGTAGTGCCCTCTGTAGTCATAAATTCCGTTATCCATTCATCCATTTCTCAAAATCATGTCACGTTGTAATGAACTAAGGTCTAACTTGGCAAAGATGGAATTCAAACTCAGGGACAAAATCACAAAGTCAAATAACAGCAACATGGAAAAAAATCATCAAATCACAAATCAAAGAACAAGATATCCAGAATAAATAAGAAGTTATTCATGGAAAAAGGACAGTCAAAAAACAGAAAGAGTATGATGAAACACACAATACTTCACATAGACATAACTGAACACAAGGTGCTTTTACAATCTGCTAGTTATATTGATCTGATGAGATAGAAGTATGGTTTGCAGCGAGAGGAGTCGGAATGGGACCCAAGTGTGGGCATGACTGCATGGACACTTTTGGTGTGACGTGGGCATGATGAAGCTAATGCACCACAAATCCTGTAACACTGTCTTGTGCCCTGAATTAATTTAAGGAAATTCTAAAATATATTCCACACACAAGACTTATGAGCTATACAGTTTACAGGGAGCCTCACTGCTGTTTATGTAAACACTGACGCATCTTCAGCTGTCTTACCTACTTGTGTGACATTTACTGTAGCTGAAGCCAATATTATATCTTAGCAATTAAGCCAGAGACGAATTACTTTTAAAGAGGCGTGGAGATGGAAAAGGATAAGGGGAGGACAGGGTGCAGGGGGAGAAGTTCTCATTAGTGATTGTGCTTCATGCATGTCAGAAAGGCTTTGGATATGAAACACTTCAGATGATTTGTGTCTGCTGTTCTGGTGGCCGCCCTGCACGACGGCTGGGGGTGGGGAGTTGTAAAAAAATTACAGAGCAACTGGAGTGGATTTAATAAAGCCCACTGGTGATGCTTTGATCTTTCCCCTACTGCTGTTACCATGCAACAAGCACCCCACTTCTTCCAAAACTCCCTACCACTCCAATCTTGCCCCTGCCCCAACAAACCCCAACTCTAAAGAATGTGACCGCGGGACACATTGTGCTGAACGAAGCTGGGGACTTCCCCCTGAATGAGCACGCAGGCTGGCGCGAGGGCGGAGCCTGCACATGAGGGCGGAGCCTGCACATGAAAGCACAGAGTGGGTGTAACACCTCCAGATGAACATTAGGTGACATGGTACAGCGTTTTGTTCACATTTCACAAAATGAAAAAAATCACATAGGCATAACATCATTTCTAATTAAGACATAAACACAAGATTTAATAAACAGGCAGCTAAGATTGTTAAATGGCTGCAATATATTTCCAGAATAATTACTTGAGTAAATTGAAATATTTTTAAAATTCATTTATGCGAATAGTATGGGCGACATGGTGGTGCAGTGGTTAGCACTGTTGCCTCACACCTCTGGGACGCGGGTTTGAGTCTCCGCCTGGGTTACATGTGTGTGGAGTTTGCATGTCCTCCCTGTGTCGTTGTGGGGTTTCCTCCGGGTACTCCTGTTTCCCCCCACAGTCCAAAGACATGCTGAGGCTAATTGGAGTTAATAAATTGCCCGTAGGTGTGCATGTCTGAGTGAATAGTAACAGTGAGTGTGCCCTGTGATGGGCTGGCCCCCTGTCCAGGGTTGTTCCCTGCCTCATGCCCATTGCTTCTGGGATAGGCTCCGGACCCCCCGCGACCCAATAGGATAAAGCGGGTTGGAAAATGAATTTATGTGAATAGTAATGTGTCTATGTGTTACTTGTCTTCACTTACTATTGCATGTAAACTTGTCCATTATTCATTCATTATTTATGCATATGTATCCTGTTCTTTTCTGTATAGCACAGCCCTTGATTGAAAACCTTTAACCTGGAGTGATTTTTCAACATTCACATTCGTTTCAATACACAGCTAAAGTCAGAAAGTCCCTGTGTGTCTGGCCTCCTTTATAATTTCATGATGATTAGATGTCTGACAAACAGGCCCCTTTCAAAGTGCCAGATTAACTCCATTTATAAGTAAACCATAGCTGGATGCTCACAGCTCCTTGGGTAACTGATGATTAGCCTGCAATTTTGTACTGAGGCCGTGATGCAAGTTGTGAAAGCCAAGTTGCTTTGCCCCATGGGCAAAAGACGTCAGCTGGTAAGAAGCCCCGTGGCAGGGTTGCCGCCTGGCTTCATCTGTGTGAGCACAAGGGCATCTCGCTCTACGCAGGCAAACATTCACTTGCCTTTAAAAAACAAAGAAGCAACAAAATGAACTGATGTTGGTCGGCTTAAATGCATGTGATGCTTTTTCATAAGGAATGACTAATTTGCAATAAACTGAGGAGGTACTGCACACGGAAACTTGACAGAGATGTGTACTCCATAATGCAAAGGCAGGAGAAGGAATTTCCAATGAAAGTTTATCTATTTTTCCCGAAGCTTTTATTTTTTACTACATGCATAAACACACTAAATATCGTATTTGTTTTGAATAACTATGGAATCACTACTATCTGCAACTAAAAATATCATCGGGGGATTCTCTGATCAATGGGGGATTCCCCAGGTGAAAAATATTCAGAGTGAAAATTCTAGGGGTGTCCAACTTGCTCCATAGTTCTTAGCTATTTATAAAATCATGCGTTTGAGGTCGGGGTGCTTAGCTCTGGTCTTTTTTCATTTGGTGCTCCTTGGTTTAAGAAGGACTGAGAACCCTTTGCCCCTACTGTACATTACTATGATCATTAAAATGGAGAAATATCAGTATTTAATAGTAATGCTAATGCAACCTGTTCTGCCTCAGTAGACCAAAGCGAAAAGTTAATACAAATGATTATAGAAGAGAAACTATAAATCTTTCTTCCCTTCGGATCACCAGATGAATTACTTGGTTAATTACTGGTATAGAAATCAGAATTTGATATCGTGAGTAATTTTAGGTGTGTCACTTAAACAACGGCAGACCTGGCGTCACCCATTGCCTTGTCAGTGGTATCAACATGGGTTGATACATACTACGTTAAATGAAATAAAATGCATGGTTATCGTTTCATTATGGCTTATGGCTTTGAGTCAAGAAAAATTGATATTTACGTAGAAAAAAATCAGCTTTTTATTCTCGTCCCATACTGTTATGGGAAAACATTAATCATACGCCATCATAGAAAGAGCAGGGATGTAATAATAGTGAGCAAATACCTGACAGAGAAGTATGGACTCTGCTTGCAGAGCCCGCTTTATCTTTGTTATTAGTGCCTGTACTGGAATTGGCTCCCTCTTTTTTTTCCCCATTAGAGTTTTTGCCACTTTTGGACTGTCTGAAGATGGCAGTGCCTGTTTCGATTAGGGAAACACAACAGAGTTGTTGCATGCTAGCTTTTCTGTTTTAAAAGGATGAATGAACTTTTATTTCAAGTCTTCTGAATGCGTCCAGGATTCCTTCCTGGGATCCCGGATTTTCCCCTGGAATCAATAAAGCGGATCTTAATCTTCAACTGTATTCTGCATGTTTTCATCTGAAATCTTTGTTTTAGGGAGTAACACGTAAATATATGTTTTTGTGTCTTTATATCTCGCACAAAGACGTAAATGATGCTCAGCGACTATTTACATACCAAATAATATTCAATAATGGGGTTTTAAACATTATTAGCTAAAAAGAAGATGATTAGCGAAGAGTTTTCATCGATGAAGAAAATGCAAATGCTCTGCAGCTCGCTCCTCTGTGGGTCTAGGAGGATCGATTACTTTTAGATGGCATCAGATCCTGGAGAGGAACACTGCTCAGATTTTAAAGGCAAAGTAATGTTGCGCTTATTACTTACCATTCCTAGTTCAAGAAGCTGGGGACTCCAAGGTCAAGCCAAAGTGATGTGCATTCAGGTCTTGTATGTTTTCTGTGTCTATTCCTACATATATGTATTTCTTGGAAACCAGACCAGTGGACAGCTAATTTGGTGTGGTAGTGTCAGGTTGGAAAGCGGACAGAGGGGAACACTAATGGAAGCGAGGGCCGGGGGAAGCTTCCGGAGGAGCGCTAGAGACTGGCCTCAGTCAGATCTGCAATGGATGCGTCTGATTTCAGATTCCATTGGTCCAGCTTCACGCTAGATGCAGGAATTGCAAGGTGAGATGTATTCAGAACCAAATGCTACTTGGTTTCCAGCAGGTGAGCATACGCATACCTTGGAAGGAAACTCATCATAAGGCAACCCATTGGATTGTTTTTATATATACTTTTATATAAATGTCTTTGAAACAGATTTTTCTTTTTTAACTTCCTGTTTCTGAAATCTTCCATACTTCCACAATTCCTGGTTATCCATTACAGAAGTGTTTCTCAACCCAGTCCCCACGGGCCTCCAGACAGTCCACATTTTTGTTTCCTCCTATCCCCTAGACTACCTGCGCCAGGTATTCGGTGTAGTTGATTGGCAGGGAACTGGGAGGGAGCAAAAACGTGGACTGTCTGGGGGTCCTGGAGGACTGAGCTGAGAAACACTGCCTTACAGGATTGTGTATAAGATGATGTGTACAATTATTTATCCAGATTTTTTAATGATATTTCCTTAGTCCTTATTTAAATGCATCTGCGCATAACAGTGCTAAGATACACAACTGAGATGTACAGCTCTGAAGCTGAAAGACTTAATGAAGAAAAAAGAAATCACCCAAAAGCTGTTTCCTAGCTTCATCAGATAGCTGAACTTTATTTTCAACCACTTACTACATTCATTGGCCATTTCAGAAGAGCTGAACCTTAAGTAAATCAGCCAGGGTGTGACAGTAATGACCCCAGAGTGGAATTCAGTCTGCACACAGTTACACAAACAGTCATTCTGTGCTGCTCTAAGGAGTGTGATTAAAACTCACTCGCCGATATAGTAAATTTGTTTAACACCCTTTGCAATAGCGAATTAAAATTATTTTAATTTAGAAGGCTTGATTCTGCTGAGGGGGGAGCACTGACAAACATCTTTTACATTGAAAAGGCTCTTCAGATCCAGCAGAAATTCTGGATGCTTTCCCATAATTCCTCAGCTAGTCTCTAAATAGTACTTCAGCTGGATGAGCTACAATTAGTCCATCTTCCGTGATAACGCAAGACCGCAGTCGTGGAACAGGGAAGTGGAGCACATCGATATGGCTCCCCTTATGAAGCCCAGCGTGAAATTAAGGTGGAAAAGGCCAGGTACCACTGAGCCTCTTGGTGCCCCTGACATAATTAGCATAGCCACTTAGGCTAGCACAGATCCACTGAAGTAAAACAATTCATGTGATTTAACCCCGGGAGCCCACAGAGAACCATCATTTTTTCCCTCCACAGATTATGAAGATGTCCCCTTTTCAGACTCATAGCTGTCATCCCACCTCCAAAAGCATGGAAAATAATAATAGGAAGATATCGGACTGGGCGATGGCCTCTGCTGGCTGTTGCTGCTTGAGTGCAGCGTATGGTCAGATGGTGACTTACACGTTCTCAAGTTGAAAGCTGTAGGTAAGCATTCCGATGAAATATTAACCCTCGACCATCCTAGGGGCAGATAATGGATAGAGAAGGAACAGGACCTAACATTGCATATTTTTAAGGATACTCTTCTAATTATCCTTATTAGAGCATGTGCTGGATTCCACAGGACACTCAGGAGGGTCTCAGGAGGGTAACTTCAGTGTGAATTTCCCATGGTTCTGACATCTTATGGTCATCATGGCCGATGGTTATCTACAACTGAATAGATCAGTCTTTCTAAATCAGTCACTCCGTGAGATCTTATGGTCATCATGGCCGATGGTTATCTGCAACTCAGGACATCACTCACTAGATGTCACTCACTTTTTGAGATCTCACAGTCGTCTTGGCCAATGTTTATCTGCAACCTGACAGGTCACTTTCTCAATATCAGTCACTTTGTGAGATCTTACAGTCATCATGACCATCGGTTATCTGACATCACTCTCTCTGTATCAGTTATACTGTGAGATTTTACAGTCATCATGCTCAGTAGTCACGTGTAACTCAAGAGATCACTCTCCAAATATCATTCACATTATAAGATGTCATCATGCCGGATGAGACGACATGAGTCACTCTGTTCTTAGCAGGTATTAACAGAAGGTGTAAGTGATCACGATCAGTGAAACCTTTACTAAATTGAATAATTTTCTTCTCATTTTCGACTTTAATGACAACTGACTTGGTTCTTTTATCACATAACAGGCCGAAGTAATGAATTGTTAAATTAGTTCTGCTTGAAAAATTCACTTGACCTTTATCAGCATGTGTAACACTTCCTAATGTTGGCAACCTTAAGATTATGACAAAATAAAACTATTAAATTGTACAAAAAGGAAATCTCACATTGTAGAGTGGCCCCGGGTCTGTAGTTATCGATATTAGGATTGCTTGATGACTTGGTGCTTTGTGGGACTTCAGGGAACTTCTACAGCATGAATAGCTTGTGCGAAATTATTTTTCTGGTCCGGAGTGGAAATGATTCTCTTGTGATGTGTTCAGATGCTAAGTGCTAAGAAGAAGAAGACCGGCCATCTTCAGTATTTTAGAACTGAAATAGCACGTGAAATGCCAGGCAGGAAGTTAAAAAAAAAAAAAACAAATATACCAAAATGCCACCATTCACAAGAGAGGGGCTTCAATGATTCATTTACTGCCATTCCCTATATTTGCAGAGACAAGGGTTTTTTTCCTCCCCGTCTGCTGAGGATATTCATGGCAGCTTGGGCTGGGAGGAAAAAGGGGGTTCTTTGCTTTCCTGTGACTTCAGCGGTAATTAGGCAATGCATTCATGCGGCCGTTCTCGATGAAAAACCGTACGCGGGCCGCTTTCGGGCGACGTTCCCGTTTAAGTCAAATGATAGCATGCATGCTAACGTAAGCGTCGCGTCATTCGTCTTTTGTCATCTTTGTGCTGAGCACATTGAATATAAGGTTTAGGGCTTAGGATCCGTGTGACAGCTTTCTTTATTTCTCCCTGTTCCTCAGTATGTGTAATATCTTTGGCAATATGAATTGCTTCACTGCTGTGCCACTCTGACGCTCTCCAGACTCAAAGGCGGAACAGCAGGCCTCTTGGTAATGAGGGGGAGCACATTTTTCTAGCGTGTTATTAGTCACTGTCAAGACATTGGGGGTAGTAACCCCCTCCCACCCCACCCAACAGCACCCTGTCTTTTAACTTTCTGTCAGCTAATTAATGCTATTTACTTCAATTGCATACTTTGGCCGCTAAATGCAGTTCGCGCTGTAAGCAACTGGCTACCTAATTTGTTTACAGTCATTTGTTTTTTTCAGGAGGTTATTCTGATTCTGTGGAAGGAACAGGCCTGCCGTGACCGGCTCTCCCAAGAGGATCGTGTGGAAAAATATCTTGACAATGTGTGAGAAATTCATGGGATTCATTGCCCCAACCTCTTCTCACACAATTCTAATTGAAATCCAAGTAAATGGACAAATAAACCGGTAAATATTTTAAAGCAAATAAAATATCCTGTTTAAATATCCTATGACCTGTACCAATAACAAATTAGTGAAAAAACAAAGCAAAATTTAATCATTTCTTCTTTTTCCTAGAACTAAAATATCCATTAAAAGTATGTAACATTTGTGTCAATATAATTGTATGCAGTGTTTGACTTTCTATTGTAGCCCAAATACATGCACAAACACTGTTACAAATAATCGTTTTTTATTTGACATACATAGATTTTTTTCGTTGTTTGTTTTGTACTTTTCACAATCTAAATGAGGTTTAACAACAAAATGAGAAACTACCACAACAAATTCCAAATTTCTAACTGGGCGGGGGAGAAAAAGATGGAAATCTCATCGTAGTAAGATGGAGACACGGAACGGCAACTCGTCACCAGGAAAGTCCCTCGGGAGGACGGGGGCAAGAGGATGAGGACATGGTGAGCAGAACAGGAGGACAGGCCGTGATTAACGAGGCTGCCCGCGACAAGGAGGCGAAACGGCAAAGAAATGAAATGCACACACATTGTCCCCGAATAGAGTTTAAATAATTGGCAATTTCTAACTCTTGAAATCAGAGACACACGCATCATAAAACATTGGCTGTGTTTTATGAGAATAAACAAAAAATTATTTTTATATATAAGTTTTGTTTCATTAGTCATCGTCTGCGGGGCTTCAGAGCAGTGTTTCCGTATTATTTTAGAACATATCTCAGTGTGAGCTGGTCACCGGTATCATAAAGTCCCACTTAAATGATTTCAGATTATCCATTTAGTATCGGTGAATTGACAAAGCCTGATGGTAATGCATTAATGAAAGGGGCTAAACTCAATTAGGCTGAGTATTGCTAAAAATGATGCAGGAGTGTCCTGTACATACATATACCTAACATAGCATTAAGTATATATATGTAGTATTGTTAGTATGTTAAAATGTTCTATATTGTTGCTACTTTGCAGTGAATAAGCATGATGCAAGCCTTAACAAATAAGAGTAATTTGTTAAATACAAATTCGCACTGTACACACTTCAGTAACGTCTTTGTAATCCCCTCCGATTGTTTTCATGTAGACGGTAAAAATTGTGAAAAGCTGATCAAGGACACCAACGAACGGCCTTTCGTTTGAGGTCCATTAATACTGACTGGCAGGGTGACCGCCGACTCTGTACGGGTATCGCAAGCGATCTACATGCGGTATCTGTGATGCCTATCGCAGCTCTGCCTTCCGCCAGAGGCCCTGGCTGCAGTCTTTCCTGGGGTCGGCTCAGGAAACCCACGACTATTTTCCAGAGGTTCCTGTTCCCCAGCACTGCCACCACTATCCAACAGCGACATTAAATCATCTTCATGTTAAACCGACGGGGTCCTGCTTGCTCTGCGCCTTCCGCTCCAGACCCATTTGCCCGTGGGACGTACTCTATATCAATGTTGTTTTTATGCTTTCCCTTCCCGCGGCTCCAAACAAACAGGAGCAGGAAACAGAAGAGGACCACGCCCAGGAATGTGAAGCAACCCATGGCTGTCGATACCAAAATGGTCTTTAGGTCCAGACCGAAAGTCATATTGTACAAGTTAGTCCCGTTGGCTGTAGTGTTGCTGGGGTCAGTGTAGTACTGAGAGGTCCTGTTGGCATAAAGAGACCTATCACTGGTGCCACGACTTTTCACGGCTAAAGAAGCTGACAGGGAATCGTTCCCTGCCGCGTTGATGGCCATGCAAACGTACACTCCGGTGTCATGCGCTTCGGTGGCCCTGATCTCCAGAGTGCCGTTAGTGTGGACGGTAACCCTGCCGTTGTTCCTGCTGGTGACCTGGCGTCGGCGTGGCGTGAACCAGGACACCACAGGCCTCGGGGTTCCGTCGGCACTGCAGTGGAGCCTCACGGGCTGGCCCTCATCCACGATGAGCGTCTGCGTCTTGTTCTCCCGGATCTTCGGCTTGGAGCACGTCACATAGTAGGACAGCAGAGGCTCCTTGACATCCTGAAGGGGCCTTCCCCGGATCCCCTCCGGTGTGCTGCACTCAGGCTGTGTGTCGCCGAAGTGCATCGAGTGCCTCTTCTGCAAGATCCACATCAGGCGGCAGTCACACACCAGGGGGTTACTGTCGATCAGGAGGACCTCTAGGTTCTCCGGGGCCTGGAACACACCCCGTTCCAAGGTGTCCAGCCGGTTGTGGGAAACATTGAGCACCTTGAGCCACCGCATACCCTGGAAGGCGTGCAACTCGATGGTGACCAGCTGGGCCCCTGCCAAGTGAAACTCGCGGAGGCGCAGCAGGTCACGTAACATGCCCCCCTCGATGTGACTGATGCGGTTGAAAGAGAAATTGAGTACCGTGAGATGAGACAGGTGCCTGAGGGCCTGGTAGGGGAAGGCAGACAGGTTGGTGTTGGTTACGAAGAGTGCGGTGAGGTTAAGACCATGCAATGTATTGGCAGGGAACACATCCAGGGAGGGCCAGTTGTCAATCTCTAAATGCTTCAAACGTAAAAGCTTCTTGAAGGAGTAAGGATGAAGGGTACTGATGCTAAGGTAGCGCATGTGGAGGCTGACCAGATTGTGAAGGTGGGAAAGGGCCTCCGTGGGCACCATTGTCAGGTTACACCTCTCCAGGGTCAATGTCTCCAGGCTGAGTAGACCACTGAAGGCCCTGTGTGAAATGTATACTAGGTCATTATCACCTACTTCCAACGTTTTCAGGTTGTGCAAGTCCTGGAAAACATAGTCCAGCAGGATGACAATCTTGTTGTCGCTGATGTCCAGCAGTGTCAGGTTGGAGAGGCCAGTGAAAACTCCGAGTGTGATGAGCTTTATGCGGTTGCCCTTTAGGCTGAGAGAATGCATGTTTAACAATGTGCTGAAGGCGCCGGGTTCAACATTGCTAATGATGTTACCACTGAGGTCAAGTTCCTCCAGGTGGGTGTAGGATGAGAAATCATCAGGGTTGACTGCTTGCAGCTTGTTCTTGCTGAGATCCAGGACCCTGGTTTCCATGGGGATACCATCTGGAATGCTTTGCAGGCGCTTTCGGTGGCAGATGACAGACTTGCTCTGGGCGGAGCACTCACAGCGGGTGGGGCAGCTGAAGGCGGAGCTGATGAAGACGGCCACGAGGGCGAGCCCCAGGAATGGTTGCCAACATGATACGGCCGTGTGCAGCATGACTTTGTTGATACAGTCTACCATTTTGTCATGATTCTGCAAGAGAGAAACAGAAATGAAGAGGTGTTAGTATAATACACTCTTGAAAATGGGGTAGAAAAAATAAATTCCACTCTCAAGAGTCTTGGACGAAATATACATTGAGTTTATGCTCTGAAAAGCACGTTGACGTTGAGGGCCGTGTCCCAGTAGCATAATCGCACATAGTGCATAAGGTGCGTATGCACCCCCTGTTCCCCATCATCATGAAACACCGTGAGTCATTAAAACGCATCCTGTGCTCATGATTAGGAGTAAATAACTTATTTATACATCTCGTGACAGTTAGTAAAGGTTCGTTGCTGTTTCATGCACATGGGTGACAATTAATTGTTCCCATGTACTGTAAGGAAATAAAAATCGCACAGCAAATCGACCATCGGTTTACTGTACTTTCAATTTCTCCATCATTCTGATGGGAAGGTTTCAGCAATTAAAAATAAAATCACTGTAATCACGATGAATTAGCTGAAACGTGGTTATGCAGGATCATCTCAAATATATAGTTTATTGCTAAAACCCTGCTTTTAGGAAGCAGTTTTTGCACACATCTATTCTCTCAATGACATCACCAATTTAATGCAGGAAAGATTTTGTGTGCAGCTAAACCATATTTAGTTTAGGATTCCTTAACATCCACCGGCTTATGAATAGGTCACTTAACTGATAGCGTAACACTAGCTCGAGTTTTATGAGCAGCTTCCATCCATGTGCATTGTCATCTATATTAGCCCTATTATCCTGATGGCAACTTCAGGAACTCCTATCAACAGCGCACAATGCAGATCTACTGAAGCCACACTGTTTACGTTCCCCAGAAGAAACATCAAATGGCCCACATTCTTTTAAAACGAGCCGACTCGAGTTTAGCATAATGGTTGGTTGACCTTTTAACTTGGCCATTATGGGCTGTATTGATTTCCTCACCACAAACACTGCATTTGGAGGGAAAGACCCTCATGGGTAAATAATGAAAGATGTCAATTCTCAAGCAGAAGAAGACAATCAAGGATCAAAAGATGAGCTGCTCCTGGTGCCACGGGCAGGATGCAATGTTGCTAATGTGCAGGAAAATGTAGTTTGAGAGCACAATCCAATGAGGTGAGAGACAGAGATTAAAATCCATTGATCGTCACAGGGAACCTCGGGAACGAATATACAAAGGTGCAGGTGTTAACGAAAAAGTGTCCAGTTGAAAATCAATTTCAATGTCAAAATACTTATGAAAACAGAAGCTGCAAAAATCAAATTAAATCAATGGCTGAACCTGATCTAGATGTATTCATACTTATTAAGATCCGAGGAAGGAGGGATGAAGGTGGTCTAGGGAAAGCAGAACAGGAATATATCATTGGATTCTCATTGCTCTAAGAGAAAACACCTTTGCTTTTCAATATCAGAGACCACATTCTAGGCCAAAGTGTCTTTCTTGGAAGAGGTCTAACTGCATTTGTTAAGCTGGAATACTCCAAGATGCCTTTCCTCTCAAGATGATGGACGATTTCCAATGGACAGGCCTTGACATGCTGCAAATACCCCTCTAAACAAGTCTCACAAGCACAGAATCGTTTTTGCAATCAGTCATGAAGTGACGGTGTTAATAGTGACATTTACAGCATTCAAGTTTGTCATTATCAACAGGAAGGAGTAATAAAGGCATGCTTGTCCAGCATTAGATAATATTCAAATTAGGACACTAAAAAAAACCTTCATTTTTAGTGTTTTTAGTATTATCATTTATCACGCTGCTGAAAAAATGACCAGCCTACCTGCACCAAGGCACAACATATGGTGGTATTGCCACCGTGTCTAGCTGGTAACCACAACCATCATAATGCATGCTAGTCATGCTGGGAACCAGCATATGTGGTGTTTTGTGCTGGCATACTGGGGAAGTAATATTATCAAACTAAACATTATTGACTAGCAAATATAAGTGCAATGAAATTCTTTTGCTTTAAAGTTGTTGTTATTGTTGTTGCCTGGATACAAGTAAATCAAAACAAAAACTGAAAATGGATCAGTCCAGATCATCCTGTCGCGGTGTCATAGGATACAGATCTGTGAACCAGCATTTTTTTTGGTATTTTCCCTGTTGTTATCGTTTCCTGCAGAAAGCCAGAAAATTAGCATCACCCACTGATGCTGTATTGCAGGGTTGTGCACTTTTGGTAAATCCCATAATCCTCTTAATGAGGGGGAATTACCACACTGTGAAAATGTCATAAACAATTCCAAAATTACTACATCAGTCATGTCTAAATCCATTCTCCCAGACAGACATCTGGATGATTATAATACTGACTTTTGTTCAGATAAGCTGGTGCATGGGATAATCCATATTTACGTGATTCTGAAATTGCACATGCAGCTACTTCAGAAGATCGTCTATCTTAAAAGGCAGCATGTATATGAGGGGAAAAAAGCGTAAAAAAAACACAATTTGCTCGAATTAATTTGCAAGGCTACCATGTCAATATGCAAAAATCTAAGTTACTGTTCAATTGCAATGATTCAGCAACCATCTCATATTATACTTGAACTGGAAATATGAACATGAATAATATTTTGAGTCTTCTGTGTAACCGACATTTACTGTCTTTGACGCTTGCAAGATGAATTTGACCACCAGGAGTCAGACCAAGGTTGCCACTTTAGGTCAAGCACTCACAATCTATAAGAAGGGTGCATGAGGAAGTATTATTCAAAATCATAAATAATATAAGATTGCATATCGGCTAGACTACAAGCAGGGTTTCCCAGTCCGGTCCTCAGGGACCTAAAGACAGTCCGTGTTTTTCAGGGAGCAAAATACTGAGCTAAAGTAAGGTCATTGTGACTATACCGTTCAAACTGTTCACTTTCTTGTTTCCTTGGACAACTGTACTCTCTTGGTAATGCTGGTCAGTAACTGATTAGCAAAGTGAGTAAACAAGACATCAGCCAGCCGGTCTATATCAGCCGGTCTCGCTGGGAAATGGCTACCAAAAAAGTCATAAACTTTTGCTAATAATTGGTTCATTTACCACCTATCTGCAATCCAAAGTCTTGGTGCAGAAGCGAAACTCTTGACCAATGACTGTACCGCAAGAAAACAGAATTTCCTAAACAAGCCTTCAAGGGAGAAAAAATACTCTTCCATTACAAATGAGCACAGAGCCTTTCACAAATCATATCAAGGACACTTGACAGAGTTACAAGTGTTTTGCTCTACAGGGATCAGAAGTTAGTCTTCCTGTGAGGACGAAGCATGCTTTGCTATGCTGCTGGGACCAAGCAGCCTGACACACTGTGGCCAGCATGATTGGTTTGATTCTCGTTTTGTAAACATGTCTGATGAGGGTTTGGAAATGGAATGTAAGTAGAAAATCCACCAACATACATGTAAAAAATTAAAAATAAGAATGTTTGAAAAGGGATGTAGACCCCATGTAAGCATTTAGCGCCACTGTTTTGATGCTTAACCAAGCTACACAAACAACACAATTGCTATCATGACTTAAATGCAAATAGTAATTGGTTGAGTTCATGCTACAGTGCATGGAAAATGGAAAACTGCTCCCTCTCACACGGTTCCTAATGATTCCTGGCAAGTAATAAGGCAGAAATATGAAAATACAACACATCCGATGAATGGTTATGATTTTAGGGCTATTGTTTTTATTAGAACATTTCACCGCACCGATGTGATCTAGCTAGAAGAAGAGACTTGCACGTGGGGTTGGCGAGGAAGGCGCGCATAATCTGGGGAGCCGAGGCGATCTTAATCTCTTCCTGTGAGATTGAGTCAGTGAGGGAGCATTTCACGCCGCAAGATTGCAGACTCGCCAGAACATTACGTCACACAAATGCAACCTCCTGGTGGCCTCATCTCCTTCCAAGTAGTGGTCGAGGCTGGTCCTCCAAAGGCGCTAGAAACTGGGACCCTGATGAGGGGATGGCAGAATATGTCCATCTACCCCCCACTCCTGACCATTAAGCACCACCGCCTTTCCCAGTATGGGCAAGACTGAGAAACACTGCACCGACTCTTTGCAAATGCAAATTACAACAGAGGGGACAATGTCCCAGCATGCACTGCAGGACAAATACCGGATACGTTTCTTGACACAGGAACAAACTGACATTACCTCAGCATAATGGAAAGAAACAACACTAAACCTGTATACATGCCTTTCATTTGTTGTCAATAAAGTAAATGCTGGTAATAACAGTACATTTCAGGAAAGACAACACTGAAGTTAATTTAAGTCTGATTCATGGTGTGTTGATTGTACCCATTGGCTTAATAAAAATTTTATAAGAAAGATCATTATCCAGCAGGGGTTCTGACTGGAACAGAAATGCATATTTAAAATGTTTCTATTTATCAGAGCTGCTCAGTAATTAGGCTCTCGAGGCACCAGAATCTGTCAAGCACCAAGAGCACTAGAACATCTCCTTCCCGGTCTCAGTCATCATACCGGAGTAGGATCAAGGGATCCGTTCCTCGTGAAAGGCTGGTCACATGACAGAGGGCATCCGATCATGTGTCCCATACAAATGCTCCCTGCCTTTTCTTCAGGGCTCATGTATGAGTCCAAATCCACTTGACCAAGTAGTAAAATAAATAAAACAAAGACACAGCAGACCGGAATGCGGCGTGAACCACAGAGAGGAACATCGGAGAGGATCCGGATTCCGACATACATTCACATCAGTAGGTTAATGGGAAAGACGACGTGATCTCTGACTTTGGCAGGCTTCTGCAAAGACGGTATGGCGCTTCTCTTCGGGGGAGCCGGATGAACCTATTTTAGACTAATAATTATGCACTTGGGATAGACGGAGTGTGACGCCACATCACAGTAGAATCCAAACGTCCTGCTAAGCTCACCTAACTCAGGAACAGAGGTGGGTAAGTCAGATCCATAGAGTAAAAGTCCACACTAAGATTTTATTTCAACCAACCAGTTGAGTACTCTGTGACTGTTACTCTTTATGCTCAACTGGTTGGTTGAAACAAAATCTTGGTGTGGACTTTTACTCTCTGGATCTGAATTACTCAAATCTGCCCAGGAATGGGTCTGTCAGGTTTGGAGTCCCCAGCTGGCATGGCCAGATGGCACCGCACAGCAGCGTGGGAACGTTCTTCAGACGAGGTTGAATAAATAATGACCCTATAGTAGTCAGCCAGGGAATCGGGGAGCATTCATGGGACACAGAGGGACCTTGCCGTGTGGTAGCCAAGCCAGAAGTCCCTATCCAAAGGCCTGCACGTGTGAGCTCACGTGTATGAAGATATTGCTGCAATGATCTGAGGCGATCGGTGGCGTTCGACCCGCGATCCTGCCGGGTCAGCGTCATGGTGCACAGACAGACGTGATTACACCGTTCATTTGGGGGCTCCAAGGCCATCCTGCCCAGCAGCTGCCCCCCCCCCCTCAGGTGACCCCACAGGTGTTGAAGAGGTGCACACAACCTGGCTGGTTAAATAAAGGCCCCTCCCACCATCACGGTAGCGGGTAGCGTAACACTCACGCGGATCGACTCGCGACCCCAAGGTTAATGGCTTTTGTCCCAGCAGGAGCTCTGATGTAGTAGCCTTAATTAAGGCACTTAACCTGAACAACTTCAATAAAAATATCCTGCTGTATAAAGAACTTTAAGAGGCTGAACGTGAAATAATGTAAATGCTCAGAGTGATACATGGGGAGAGGTCACAACTCCTATCGCAGTCGTTCATCACAATCTGCTCATTTACAATTTAAATACCTGTCCTCCGTCCAAAAGGAACTTACTAGGTATCTAGCTATAGAAAGATACACAAATTTATCGTAGTCGTGGCACAGGACGTTTTCATGTGGGACGGTTCCAAACCCTGCGTGAACCCAGATTTGAAGAGATTCAGCTGGACTAGATTTAATTGAAAAAACACATGAAATTAAGTCCTGCAAACCTTTCCAGTTTAGTGACTTATCTGTGCTATTGTGCACCAGCTTTCCCATGATTCATGTCTTGAAGCCACCTACCAATCTAGTACTTGACTTTACTGTCCTCTACCATCCCTATATTCTCTAGCAATGGAAAGGTAATTACCTGCCTCCATATTTTATCCTAAGTGTGAAAGCACCAAGGAAGTGAGCAATTTACAGTGGGATGTCCCAACCCTGCACCCCATGGTGCCGTGAATTATACCTTTATATGTCTATGTAAAGCCTAGAACAGTAAGTTCGTGTATAGTGTACCTGGCCACCGTTCCCCTAGACTCAATATATTATTTACGGAGAAGAGTGGTGACATGTGGAGGTTGTCAATAGCATGTTATTTTGAAGACTGCTGAAGCAGACATATATAATTTAAATTGTCACAGAGAAGTGCTGCATATGTTTGAGGAAGCCTTGCAGTCGACGATCTATTGTATACACAAGCCCAACAGTTTCACATTGCTAATTATTATTTTTTTTTTTTGTGACTGCTAAATCGTTAAGCTGTAAAAACTGTAAAGAATAATTAAAAAAAACAACAATAAACAGCAATAAAAAAGAAAAATTGCAAAAAAAAAATATATGCATAAAATAAGTAATATGTAAAATAATATTAAATAAAATAAATATGTTAAATGTAAAATTTGAGACCATATTGGGTGAAAAACTGCTTTGGTTTTTACATATCTGAACCGACATTCACTGTGTGAGTAATTTCACCACGGATAGTATATTATATACTCTTGACATTGCAATATTATAAAATAAAAGTGAAAATGAAAGTTCATGTGTATTTAAAAAAACACAGCGGTTCTGGAGTGGACACTTCCGTGAGCGCCGAAAGACGAAACGGACCTGCGACCTCCCAGTCTGGTGGACGCCAAGCAGACCGTATTCATGGTTTCCGTGACGACGTGCCACTCCCCCCGTGACTCCGACTGTCTTAACAGGATTCAAATACCAGCATTTTCTCAACAGTCTAGCGCAGAGTGAAAAACTTACAACGCGGTGACAGCTGAGAGGAAAGCCAGCTTCTCTCAGGTAACGCTCGGCACTAAAAGGCTCCAGGATGCTGTCTATAATCGACCCAATTTAATCGTTTTGGACAATCTCTGTAGATCAGGCCCCCCTCCCTCCTTCCAGCGCTTGGAGACCTGCTGCTATGGGACAGTAACGCACTCCTGGAAAACAGGTCTTGGTACCTGTTG
>JAODKE010000120.1:571796-592985 GCA_026779605.1 Mormyrus hasselquistii
GCCACCTTTTCCCAGGTAACGCCCGGCCCCAAAAGGCTCCAGGATGCTGTCTACAATCCACCCATTTTAATCGTTTTGGACAATCTCTGTAGATCCGGCCCCCCTCCCCCCTTCCAATGCCCCCCCCCCCCCCCCACCCCCCTTTGTCCCAGAGTCTCTGAGGCTACTCATCATTTGCAGCGATTTGCATCGTGATGAGTCGGTGCACAATGATCCCAGCCCACTTTGGGAGCAGCGATGAATGTGCACCTCATAGTCGATTCAGTTAAGTCAACGCTTGCGAAAAATGCCACTGGCGTTTCAGCTGCTTACCCTGGCATCCCAGAGTAACGCAAAGTGAATTGAGTGAATGACCACAGAAAAGCAATATAGCGGCTATTGTGCAAAACTAAGATGCGTGTGTCTACATCTGGGTTATGGCTGTTAATCATCGTTATTTGCTGCAGAGGTTAAGTATGATACATTACAGCTGTTACACAGGCATTCAACTTATTACTGGGCTTATTATAAGTATCTTTCTTTTTCTTACGGTGATGCTCAGTGATCCTGGCGGCGTACGAACTTCTGGGATTTTACACCACCGGTCAAGAACTGAATTTAATGCAGAAAATAATCGCACAGTAATCAGACAGTAACGTTGCAAAGAACATATGCACTGAAAAGTAGTTTTAAACTGGCAAAAAATAACTGACAGAAAATTAACCCATACTAAAAAAGGGATAAAACGCACATGGTTCAAATAATTCACTATATATTTTGCTAACAATAACTATTAGAGATGCAATTTACAGGCAGTCCCCATAATCCATGTCTTTAAATTGAATCTGTAGGTAAATCAGAAAAAAATAATAGAGCCCATAATAATAATAATAGAGTAACAATAAAAGTAACTACATACAGTACTGTACTGTACCTCAAGCTGACGAATCCCTGAAACCATGCAATGTCTTCACAACTGTATCACAAAGTAGTGTGTGCGTTTGTTATTAAAAAGTACTGTATTTAACTCGACTTCTTAATATAATAGGCAGAATTGTCTGTAAATTGGACATTCTTAACCTGCGGGCTGCCAGAATAAGTAATTAAAATGTAAAAAAAAACAAATAGTACCATTGAAATATTAAAGTATAAATTTAGTCAAGTTCACTCTACTGGAAAATAAGTGCTTATGGTTTGTGGAGTACCATTATTTTAATATAGAATATGCAATGTTAATAATCTAAAACTTTATGAAAAGAACGGCTTCTCCAAATCCCGGCGATGCAGCATGAGTCATGTGACGTCTACCATATTGGCAATGAATGATGGGCCAAGCTACTTGACTACAAAACGTGTGCAACATACTGTAGTATTTGCAAAGGAATACTCTAATACTACGAAAACAAAGAATGTAAAGGTTTCAATAAAAATGTTTGGCATTTAGAGAAGAATGGCAACAGTTAGCGGCTGCTAAACGGAGCAGGACCCAAAGAGTCACCCCCAGTCTCGCTTCCAATCAGCTGCTTGTCTCAGGCTGCCATCGGTGCAAACAAGAACAGTTAACCACTCAGCTGTACCCTGTAAGGACCTCTGTAAGCTAAACTGATAAATCCATGTATTGCAATGCTTACAGGCGGTCAAATGCCATGTTTATTGGCGTTATAGCTGTGTGTGTGGAGGGCCGGAGACAATCACAGCCCTTTAAATTCAGCTGACTATCTCCCCGGACAGGAGTTGTTCGAAAAGCGAGCAACGTACCAAATCGTGACTGATGAGGCAGGAGCCGAAACGAAGGCCTAGTCTGTGGCGGATCGGGCCCTGATGAAGAGGCCTCTGCGGAGAATCGTTTATCAGTGGCGTTAATTAAATGCAGCTGTCCTGCCGCCTGATTGGAATGGATGAGGATTTGCAGATGTAGATAACAGCTCTGTGGCACAATAAGTCACCAAAGGCCGACCGCATCTGTGAAAAAAGGGCCCATTTTTGAGGACCTTTCGTGCGGGGGGTTGTACTATTTCCCCAGCATGACATCTCTGTGCTCGATTTGGTTGCAGCTCTCAGGATGGAGACTTTTTCCGCCATTCGCTACGTTTGTTGAATAATTACCGCTGCTCCTTCAGGGATTATATAATCCGGGCCATCAAAGTGGTGAATGCTTGAAAATACTGTGATCTGAAGTGCACACGTATGAAAAAAAAAATGCTTTAACTGAGGAGCAGTCAAGCAGCAGAATGACACGTGACTGCTGGGATTCAGGAAACAGGGTGGCACAGAACACACTATGCCGCAAAAACAAAAATGGCCGACCGCAACCCCTCACGCTGTCAGATGGAAACCGCCTCAGAATTTTCCAGATTTCAGGAAATATGGCATGTAGATGGAGTTCAGTGATGCTTGTCTGTGTGAGGGAGGGGCGGCATTATATGCCTTTTTACAGCTAAACAGGAGATATCCCTGTTTTAAGGACCCCCTGAGAAATAAGCACACGCAGTATTCACTCCCTGTCCTGGTTCATAAAAGCAAAAAGACAATAAAAGGGCCACCCTCAGCAGAACTCGCTCCTAAAAATGTCCGACTCTCTGAGAGGCTGTTACCTCGCCCCCGCGTTGCTGTGGGTCATCCAGGGTAGAAGTAAGGTACATAATGGTCAACTTGTGTACCTTTTCTTCAGTGCTATGGCAGAAGTCCTATGTTTACCACTATTTGCAGCCATAAATCAAAAGCTATGGGGGATTGGTGCCATACAGGCAGTCTGCACTCCTGCAGGACTCTATGCGACGCCCTCCCTTTGAAGAGACGTCAGACATAGTATTTCCAAAGGCCAGCTGGAGGGTTGTGGCCCCTATCCCTTCTTGTCTATCTTCATACCGAGCACAGTGATGCTTGTCCCTCCACACGGCACTGAAATATGTCTTCCGCGCTCAGCCGGGCGAGACACAGCTACACCCCAAAGATCACTCTTAACACGTGGCTGCTTTAGACGATGCCCATAAGAAACTGCCGGCAACGGAAAATGATCTTTCGGCGGCGAAACAACAAATTGCTGAGATGTCACGGTGCGGCCTTGAGTGACTTTCCCAAAGGCAAGCAGGAAAGTCATAAAATATACATGCCTGCGGTTGTGTTCTCACCACCACGGGTTCTTAACTTCTGTAATCCTCCACGTCCATAAGCGGCGAAAATGAAGGAGATGGGCGTCATAAATAATTAATGCCTTCTAAGCCATAAATAAGTGCTAGAAGGATTTGGGCTCTTCTGAAAACAGAGCTCGGACAGGATCACCAGGCCTGGTCACCACATTATCCTTCTACATCACACTCAACTTGGACCTGCCAGAGACCACAGACAAAAGATGAACACGTGGGTGCAGCATCAGAACAAACGGAATTTATGCGTGTTTTATGTGTGTTGCTATTAAGCCCGGACCATTTTCTGAGATGCTGCTGCAAGTTGCTAGTTGACGCTAGTTGTCTGTTTGATGGAAGAGCTCCCTGCAACCTACCCAGAGCGTGACCTTCACATACCGTGCCGAGGGATTCCCGCGAAGCACATCTCCCTCGCAGATGCTTCCACCTCAGGCCTGAGTCTTCACATGCCAGTAAATCAAAAGGCATTTTCATTACAAAGAAGGCAAAAAAAGAAACACGATAAAGGCCCATCGTAGAGTGTTTTCAATGTGGTCCAAACAGTCTGCGATGGGTTGCCTCGCGCCTGTAGCTTCTAGGATAGGCTCAGAACCCCTGCAATTGTGTAGCGGACCAGAGGGTGTGGGAATTGGAGGAATGGATGAATGGATGGATGGATGGATGATCCTAATGGTGTACATATTTCAGAATCCTCGGTAATTATCTGCTAACATAGTAGCACCACTTACTTTCTGTTCATTTACAATACTGAGACTCCTCTCAGTCTCAGCTGCAATCAATAATAAAATAGCTATGTGGCAGCTATCGTCCCTTTCATTCCTTGCCATCACGTCGAGCTTAATTCATCATTAAGCCGGGTACACAAATATGCTCATGAGAATATTCTGGAGAGCAGATGTATAACAGTAATGTAATGTCCATTGGACTGAACATAAAAACAATATGCTTTGTCATACATTGTTTTAGTGTGTGCCCTGTGGTGGGTTGGCGGCACGTCCTGGGTTATTTCCTGCTTTGCACCCGTAGCTTCTGGGAATGGGTCCAGATCCCCATAACCCTGCATAGGACAACTGAGTATAAAAAAATGGATGAATGGATGGATGGATGGATGGATACTTTGGTTTACTCTAAATCCTGAAACTAACGGTCAGTAAAAAGTCACATAAGCATGTGGTTAACAATTATTCACCAGTAAGTTTTCAGTTAATTAATACAAGCCTGTGAAAAAGCTGTATTCAGTCAAAAAGACTGTCGCACTCCACAAACCATAAGCACTTATTTTTGAGCAGAATGAACTTGACTGAATTTATACCTTAATAATTCAATCTTTTGCCAATGGCTTTGTGAAACTAGCGGATTAATGAAAGTGGTTTCACTTATTCGTTACGACGCAATATACTGGCAAGCAACTGAATAAAACTAGTTTAAACAAGCTTAATATTTTCATAGTTCAATAAAATACTTGACAAATGTACCCGTAAGGCCTTTGGCCAGACCTCGTCACAATAAGGATGCGGGTCCAGGTTCTACCTATATATAAATCTGACTTGCACCGGTGCCTTGATTTTCTCATACGCCTCCCTATCAGGGAGAACATTTGGCCAGCTGAGGATGAGCCACCACCAACGTGGTGCCACAGGCAAGCTTCAGTACCGGGACCTCCTCAGTAGATGGCGCCATAGGTAGCCTCTAATGTCGCCTAACTGGTTCACTAGCCTTGATCGCCACAGGCAGATAGGCCTGCATCCTGCCCGTCGCGACCGAACGCAACACCGACCCTGAAACGGTTAACGGCTGCTTTTTATTTTCATCTGGATAACTCCTGTTTCCAGCCTTCTATCGTCAGGTGAAAATACGGATCTATTCATTCCAGGATAAATTTACTGGGAGGTTATTAAATCATTATTTTATTTTAATAAGCCTTATACCTGCTAATGATGCTAGCCTGAAGGAAAAATAATTAACTTGCAGGTTAAAGGACTACCAGTGTGTGCAATTAACACACTGTTTTACAGGGCTTAGGGTGCTAATAGGCAGGGCTGGTAATGAGAAACGGAATGGGTCACTGTCTTATACATTATTGAAATTAGCATTTTTAAATTACGCAGTGTTTCATGGACTGGCTGGACTGGACTAGAGAGCACTGCTGGGGGGATGCTGAATGATCCACAGCTAGGTGTGTCACATGACCACTCAGACCTGAGGAACAATTGTTGTGCTTCCTCAACAATAGAATAGAATAGTCGCCATCCTTGTGGGAAAATTGGGTCACCTTCATATATGCCACCATATCTGATGATAGACACCAACACACATGTATATACAGGGGAGAGCACGTTTTGTGGATGCTGCGGGTTTGTAGCATTCCTGGAGCATTTTGGGGTTAAGGGTCTTGCTCACGGGCCTGACAGTGATATCATGAGTCAGTGAGAACATATGACCTTATGGACACAGGTACAGATCCTTAATCTGCTGGGGTACATCCTATTACGGTATGTCCTGCCTGCCATGTGCACTTGTCACGTCCCTGGCCCGGCCCTAGCGAGTAACTGCCATCACTCGTTTGTCTTACCCCTCGTTCCTGCCCTCATGTTAATCACTCCAGCTGCCTCGCGTTTGTTCCCTCGTCAGTCTGGTATGAAAGTGCTTCCCAGTCCTGTCACTGGCGTCGTCCCTCGTGTTGCTTGTGCCCCTCCTCGCTCCCTCCTCCCATTCTGATCCCTCGGGATAGTGTTCATTTCCAGTAGTTGTTTCTTACAGTTTAGTAAAATCCCTTTTTGTTTTGCCATAACACCTGCCCCCATGTCCTGCGTCCCTTCCGACATGACATATCAAAAAAAGGAAAGCTTATGAAATCTAAATTTATAATAATTCAAATGCCCTGTTGATTAGAATAGATATTGATAAATAACAGGGTTTCCTTTCCGGATACAGCGATACAGCAGTAGGAGTGGAGGGTAAGGAGAGAGCAGAGAACATGCGAGCTACGCCTCTCTCAGACAGAACGGCCCCTGAGAAATTAAACACTGTTAATTAGCGATTAACTGTGATAGGCCAGGCTATCCCTGGATGTCACTTGTAAAACGGAACAAGGTCCGCAATCATACATCGGGGACTGTTTTCTTCGAATGTCTTTAAATCCTTATTTAAAATCCTAATCCTATGAAAAACAGCTTCATAAAACCGACTGACTGGGTTATTTAGGATGGTGGCAGTATTCATCTGGAAGCATAATCTGCTGTAAAGCCATCGTAAGTAGATCAACTCCATGTTAACATATGCGAGATTGCCCGTGTGCTCTTATTAATAACAGCATTTATTATTATTAGGACATCGCTATTAGGACAGGATTTCTACCTTATATCATCTCCCCATTGTACATTCCTTCCATTGTCCCTAAATATATAAACAGCAATGAAACTGTGGTATCCTAAAGCCAGAGAAGCTATAGTAAAATGGATGATAAAATAATTACAGTGTGCCTAGTCAATCCCCTAGTGTATAAAATCAATTGGGTCATCCAAGATTCAGTACTACAGCCATATGGTAATGCAACAGATAGGTAATAGAATAATTAATGAGTTATTAATTATGGACAGGACTAAATGCTTAAATGGTCTTGGCCTCAGGAGGGGTCTTGTTGAGGAAAGTGCTACGCTGAAATTCCAGGGCGGCTGCATCAAGCAGTAAACACACCTAGGAAGAAAATGTGAAAGGTCCCAACAGTGGTTTCAAACTGCTTTCCGTTATGTTTGATCACGGGACGAGTGGGTTTTCATGGTAAACATGAGCGGCATGATTAATCAAGCGGGAGAGTGCATCTGGAGGTGTCTAGCGGAAGAGCTTGACATGCGGTCGGCAGGGTTAACGGTCAGTCCATAACACTCAAAATGAAAACCAACATGCTAACCTTAACCTGACCTCACCTGAACAGCGAGGGTGTTGGTTAGGGCAGTGATATGCATTTCTTTGCCCATGATCAGGAAAGCTACTCAGAGATTTGCGGCAATGGTAACACTGCGTTATAATGACAATAAGTAAATGGAGGTGGGGGTCATTTAAGACCCCTCATATAAATAACGGTCATCTCAGGCCTGAGAGCTCCCAGCGGAATTGTCCGCGTGCGCTGACCGTGACCGGGACATTTCAGACAGATGCTTCATCTTTCACTAACAGGACCAAGTAGCCAGGGAGGCTGAAATTAACAATCTACAAGGCCGGGGAAACCTGTACATTCATCTCTTGTTTAGCGGAACCGGGTTGCGGAAGCCTGTCAGCCAATCAGAGCTTGTGGGCATGCGGTTTGCCTCTTGGTGTGACCATACCGTAGTGCCATTCTGTTTACGGAAGGTTATGCTCTGGGCCAGTCAAATCCACAGCGTTTTCTGTCAGGTGACACTGCCAGGCGATAATGACTGGCAGCCATCTGCCTTTTACATCCAGGCACAGTACAGGGAACATCTTCTCCATGGGCTGCCAAGCTATGGTTTACTTCAGCAGCACTGATTCAGAGGGACGTATTTCCCTCACACAGCTCACATGGTGCACTGGAGCCATTTGGTACGTACAGCCGTGAACAACCAGAGCCACGTCAACATGTTGTTGTCCGGCAAAAAACAAATGAAAACTCCTTTCAAGCCATAACCGAGGTTAAAATCAACCAGCTTCAAGTGCTTCAACAGGGATGGCATGCAGAGAATTTACATTTTATTAGGTGACATAAGATAATTTAAGCAGTATAGTCAGTAATCAGTCATATTTGACTTGCAAGTAAGCACTCTTCAACGATGACTAAACATTTGAAGAACAGGATTTAATTTGCACGGTTATGCTTCATGTGTCAGCCTGGTTAAAGAAAAACAGTCTGGTTACCTTTGACAGTTCATTGGTTTGATGAAACAGTGATTAATGCTTTGTATAGAAAAATAAAATGTGATTCAAGTCAGATTTGGTTAGGTGTAAGAAAATCATGACATATCTATATATCTCTACAAGTGTTCAATAATGCACTTGATGGGCATTCAATTGGAGAGTGAACTTGAATCATAATCATAATGGTGTCTCACAGGCTTAAATCATCTCATCAGTTTTCAGAAAAGCTGGCCCCAAAAGGAACAGCCTACATCAGGTCAGTCACCCTTATCCAGCCTGCACACTGACTCATGGAGAGCAGTGATGACCTCACCCCTCACCCCTCACCCCTGCATGCAAACAAGTGCATAGCTTGGGGGATTGACTGAAGCGAGGATGCAAATCTGCCTCCTTTCATTACCATACTCAAAAGATACCCTAAAACCACAGGGCACTGAACTTACATCATGCAGCATGCAGTAGTGTTGTAAACTTTTAACTGGTATGCACGACACAGCACGTTAGCATGTATCAGAACAGACATCGAGTGGTAAGACCTGGTAATTCACCTAAGTACAGTTATATGTTCTGCACACAGTCATCGGGTCCTATGCATTAAAACCCGCAGTAACCTGATCATCATCTCCAGACCACATAAGCAAGCTTAGCATACATGGTATACTATTTATAGAACACTGTCTTAAATAGGGAAAAAAGATCAAATCTGGTTTGAGCAATTAACAGAGGTGGGTAGTTCAGGTCTAGAGAGCAAAAAAACAAGATATTCCTTCAACCAACCAGTTTAGTACTTTAGTACTTTTACTCTCTTGACCTGAACTATCAGCCTGAAGTAGTTAATCACTTGATAAAAATGGTCACCGACACCTGAATGTCCCTGTCTGCTTCTACTCTGACTGGTCAGCCAACACCCACACTATCAAATTACAATTACAAGCCCACTTACAGTATGTCTCCAAGCATTACCCCCCCCCCCCCAGCCTGCAAGCACACATACCGTATGCTGCTGTACCGACACAGTGCCCTGCCAGGTGCCCACCTCTTCATGCCATGCCCTGGGGTCTCCCCAAATTCCTGAACATCGTCCAAGTGCTCGAGGCTCTGCTTCCCTTCCCGGCATGGCTAAGCAGCATTTCCAGCACATTCCGTCTCCTTTCCTCTCCTTCCCTCTCTCTCTGCCGCGCAGAACGGCAGAAAGCTGACCTATGACTTGACCCCGAATGACATTATAAACCATTAAAATGTACACATTCTGAAAGAACCGCCCGCTATCATGTGGCCATCTCTAACCAATCAGGCGAACGGTCACCCATAGCCCTTGCTTTATGATTGTCTATTTTCAGGCACATCAGCTGGTGCTCGGCTCAATAGCGAATCCTTTTGGGGTCATTTACTTTTAATGAAGCCCCGTCTTCCATCTTTGGCTACTCCCAGGTCGGCCCCCATGGCTCATTCCCTGTAAGACAAACCACCAACAGCACCCAGCTCCCAGTCAGCTTTGAACTGTAGACCTTGGGTGGAAATCTCCACAACTCAGACCCCGTCACATGCACGAATACAATAAATAATCTGATTTAATGGGGAAAAAACACAAGAACAGTTCATTATAATAACTGTCGTCTAAATAATGTTTGCAGAGATTTTATTTAAACATGAATGTTTAGCTGTGTGCCATGAAACACTGTTATAAACCTATTTAAATCAAAAAAGCTCTATGAACGTCAAAATGCCATGAACTACAGAGATAAGGAATCATTATGTAATTGCTTGAGAGCCAAAGAAATATCCGTGCTTAGTTATGCAATGCACTAAATAATATATGTAGTAAAATGCTACTGCTTTTATAATTTAAAATAAAAAAGAAAGAAATGAAAAACTAGTTCTTCCAAGGTTTGCGCTGGTTTACATAAGTGACGGTTACTGATTACATCACAATGAAACCACACATTAGGACTAAAGTAGAGTCATGGATGGTGTAAAAACAAATGAGCAAGCAGGCAAATTATCATGTTTTATTCAATTGTTTTTTCCTATACAAATGTTGGTAGAGGCCAGAGCAAGGAGGAATGATCATTGACAAGGAAATGTCGACCAAAACAGTGTAATGTTGCCTCGCTGAGGGAATGTTATTGTTCATAGTCTTAGATTTCTGTACTGCATTGAGAGTAATGAGGCGCTTCAGATCATAAAAATCTCTACAGCCTGTGAAGCAGCAACATGCCATAATGATACATCAACACCAACAAAGGCAGGCACGTAGACTGGGTTATTTTAGTGATTTTTGTTGAGGAAAAGACACTAACAACGCTTCCCCCCCCCACCCCTGTCTGTAATGTTCCTCTTATCTTTCCACCTACAGTAAAAAGCTCAGAACAAATCACGCCTCTCATCTGCGGTTATTAGAGTGATTAATTATTATGTTGTTCCGCCTGTTTCTGCATAATTTTCTCACTAGTCGCCTGGTTCTCTAGCTCCTGCTTTCCATTTTTATTCATGCTAATCTCTTTTTCATGGTAACCTTTCTCATGTCATGATGCAAAGGGTTTGCACAATCGGCATAATTATATACCAATATAAATAGCAGCATCAGAGCACATGACTCTAATGATCTGTCAGTACAGGCCAATCTTGACCTGTATTATACTCTGACGGTATCCTTACTGAAAAAGTGAGGGAAAGTTCGGGGGTGGAGGAGTGGCGGTGGAAGCTTATGTGGCACACTAGGCAAGCTTCACCGCCCACAAACTGGCCAGGGTGGAGATCCATATATCATCATGATGATGTCATAAAGGCACCATGGCATCATGATGATGTCATAAAGGCACCATGGTAACAGAAGGCTGTTTATAAAACCCTAACATAAATTGGTGTCGGGAACCTTTTTAAACAAGTTAATGGAAAACCTTTGACAACTTAACTCATAAAAAAGCCTAAAGCTAAATAAACTTGGCACTTAACTTATTTCAGTCACTTTATTTAAAGGCCAGCGAGGAAATCAGCCTGAAAATGGCCATCTGGTTTTGAATACCTGTGGTGTTGTTTTCAATTCTTCCTCCGCCCTCAGCATTTACCGGGTTTGGTGACTGATTACTATGGGAATTCAACACACCACCTAAACCAGCCCTGTGCCACCGCTGCTCACACTTGTTCTGAAGAAAGCTCTGTTTTCCTGAACACCTCAATTTATTTTCCCCATGTTGTACTTGTATATGTTATTAAATTTGCAAAAACTCATGAAATATTTCCTTCTGCAAACATTTCTGAATGATTATTGTTTTTCTTCATTACGCCAGGTACAATTTTGCCAGTAATGTACCAGAGTAGTGAGAAAAAGATTAGAAAGTTTGAAAGGTTTACATCCGTAGTCCTCATTGTTTTGCCTACAATGTTACATTTGGTTCATTTAGTGGAACTGAATGCTAACATGTCACATAAGAAAGTCATTTCATGGCCATAAAATCCTTGGAATTGTATGAAAATGACAGACTCGCACTATGCAAATCACCACGTTAGGCCGTAAGAAGGAATGAAAAAAAAATGGTGGAAATGCAGAACAAATACAAATATCTTTATTAATTGAAGCTGTACAGTATATAGCCGTGAAGTTATGTGGTACCACGGCATAGAATTTTCAACAATTTTGCTCATTTTCTCGGTGTCTCTTTCTGTGGGAGTCACTCTTTCTGTGGGAGTCACTCTTTCTGTGGTGCACAAGCAAGATGTAATCAGGGACAGACAGATGCCCACCACGCAAACCCCCAGGAAAAAAACAACGCTTTAAGTTACACGTCACATAAATGTTGTGGGAGGCGGTAAGAGCAAATTTAGCTGACAGGTGCCAGTGTGCTGAATCACATCAGGCCCTGAACGACAAGCCGGCAGGACTCCAGGGCTTAATTAGCCCGCCGTTTGCTTCTTAAGCTCAGTTCACTCCATTAAAACTCAATTAAAATGTTCACAGGAACCGGCCTGTTGTTATTGTATGACCAATTCAAATCTGGCTCAGTGATACCAGGGCAATACATGGCAAGGCAAGTTTATTTATGTAGCACAATTCAGACACAAGGCAATTCAAAAAAAGTGCTTTACAAAGGCAGAAGAGTACATTTAAATAAAAGACATTAAAATCATATTTAAAAGACAAAAAAAAATTAATTCAAAAAACCTTAAAGGCAAACAGTTAAATGAAAAGAAGTTACATTGTAGTGATAGTGTATGACTTACTGTAACTTCTTAAATTTATTGAAAATGTGTAAAAAACTGTAATGTTCTAAGCACTGATTTAAATGAGCTATAGACTTCCTAAATTCTTGCACTTTGATGTTCTGCCCTTTGGGTTAAATTAGGTGACCTATTCTACTATGCTGTACCTTTGACATTTCCAACCATGTTCTGTCGAGCAATGTCACATATCCCGCGGAAAAACTAACCGTCTCCAGCAAACTGTGACTCACTTTCCACGCATTGCTTCGGATCAGATACGCGATCGCTTTCCGCATTCCAATCTACACTTGCGTCAGAACTGCGTTTGGAGACGTGTCAGACAGACATTTCATTTGCGTACTTGTTAGCATTTTGGACTGATACGGATGCTCTATGCAGTGTTACACTCTAACAGAAAAAAGACTACTGTGCTTTTACATTTGGGGACACCATTCTCTCCCTGAAAAACATATTCAAAAGGTGTTTGGGATCTCAGATCCCGAAGGATCCAGGATAAAATGCCCCAAAAGTGCAACTGACTCCAGCTTTTCCCATCCATTTGGATCATGGATGAAGCTTTCAATGCTTTAGTATCAAGTCTGGAGCACGAGTGCAGGGAAGAAAAGCGGCCAGAACATAACTTTGGATTCTTCTAATTTCCAATGTATTATTTGGGGAACCAGCCAAACAAGAGATAGAAGGATTGCAAACAGAAATGCCATTGAACCATAGCTTGATCTAGGCAGCACACATGATTTCCTCAAGACTCAGTAACTGAGGAATGGAGACATGGGGCTTAAATAGCCCCCCCCCCAGCTATGCATAATAGTTATTTGACTATTTGACGACACCGCCCTCCCTGATCCACAGCAGTGGGCTGGCGATGGCGATGGCCACCTCTGCTATTGCCACCTCTACAACAACAAGATCTAATGATGTAGGTATTCATTCTGACTGAATCCCAAGGCAGATGAGCAACTCCACCTTATGTATGCATATCAACATTGTTTATTTGTTTTTAAATTCCATTTTAATGGTTTGAAATGCTAGCTGTGGATAGTTTTTTTTTGGGGGGGGGGATTTGGGTTTGATACCCTCTTCAACAAACCTGCTACGTTACAGAAAGATTCATAGTAATGTGCACCACAAATTATCAGGAGAAATACACATAAACTGGGCCGTGGGAGACCGGAAAACAAAGATTCAAGCAAATAAATCTAATGATTAAATTGTAACTGGATAGAGTGGCTTCATATCACACACGGCCTCTGAGCGACCCCTGCCTTTGCACATGGCAGTGCTGTGTATGCCAAGATCTGGGAGATTTTGGGGAGATTTAGCACCAACTGGGGACAGCTGCTCCGCTTTGGCGTTTCCGCAGCTCAGCTGCTACTCATCAAACATCCTCTACTGCTGACGGAGACAGAAAACAGAAAGACAGGCACAGAAACCGCACGAGCGTGGCTAAAGACATGGTTAACCACATTGTTAGCAAAACACGTTGAAAACTAATGCTTAAGTTGAAAGACTTCAATGTTAATGAACCCTGCTCCCATCAGCTGAGAGTGACGGCGTGTACTCAGATCAAAGACTTTCTGAACATGACCCCACGTGTCGCACCCATGTTGCCTGAGACTTAACTAAAGCAGTCAGTTGTGGGCTCAGTGCTTGATGAACGGTGAGCTTTGTCTCATGGCTCCCGGATCATGAGATCTTATGGTCCCACCTATATATCTCCTGCTCATTGTTGTAGTTTCATAGAAGAATCCATAGAATCTCTTTGTTTGGCTTCTGCCTCTTTCTGTTTTGGTTCAGGTTCCCTTCCGGTTGCACCAACCGTCTGCACTTGAGTCGTCTTCCTGCACACATCCTTCCAGAACCTTCTGTACGGCAAATGGCTCCAACTTAGTAGAGTTACTGGTTTTCTGCTTTGTCCTGTCCAATGGACTCAGGAAGCAGAGGGTAGAAATCCCAGCAGTATGGGAGACACGTCCGGTTCAGTTTGGGATATTTTACATCTTTTTCTCTCTCGATCTATTGCGATAAAATGCATAAAATGCAGTGACGCTCTTGAATCCAATCCTGACAACGTGCTGTTAAGAGGCAAATACATCCCCTGTCTGCTTCCTTGACCTAAATGTCAACTAAAAATCTAACGGCTTTTCTCGTCAGACATCTTGCCACAAAGGAAAAAGGCGACAAAACCTGCTAGCATGAACTCCATTATAAAGAGCCGTCTCTCTCTCTCTCTCTCTCTCTCTTACTCTGTCTCTTTCTCTGTCATTCGTGCAGGTACTTTTGGAGACCATACCAGCAGTCAGTTTTTGGGTATCAATTTCCTGTATTTCAGAAGAGCAGCGCAAGGAAGTAAATATCTCAGCAGGTATATAAAAGCTCAAATATCTCTCTAACACAGATGTGGGATCCAATGACAGAGGAATTAAACTAAAAGGTATACAGCACCAATCACGTAATCGCATCTCAGATGTACTCAGTCAGGCGGAAAAGGTGTGACGAATGTAGCAGATGACTGGGCACAGGTAAAGTTGGTATGGAAAGAGAAGTGACATAATGGCTACCAGACAGGGGTGGCGGAAGGAAATGACACGAACTACATAACAAAATAATGTCTGGTCCATAAAGCAACATTATCCCCAGACAAATAGATGGGGAAGGTCTGTTTCCTGTACATAGGTCTGAAAGCATCCTCTCAGCTGGACGTGGGACATTTCGTCCTGTGACAGATGGGGCCGGCTATTGGAGGGGGTGAGGGAGGGGCTGACACCGTGCTTAAACCAGGAAGCCCACCCCATCCCATTGACGTCTTTTTCCAGAGGGGGCCAGGTAACCCGTTCCATCCATCTTGACCCCAAGCCGTCAAGGGCGCACCTGTGTTGGCCCAAGGACTCATGGAAAGTTCCGATTCCCGACACCGGCCAATCCCGCCGGCCCCATTCCCCGCCCTCGGGCAGAATTCGGAGAAGAATCATCCCCGAAGCTCAGCTGTGTAAGAGTGAAAAGCACCAGGGTGCCTTTGAGGTCTCAGACAGAGTGTAACGGATCGTGAAAGACCTTCGCGGTAACAATGCCAGTCGGTGCAAGCATACAGCAAGGAATCCTGACACGTAGAGGGAAATATATAAAATATAAATAAAACTAATAAGTAAATAAAAACATATTAGTAATGAATGAGATGGATAAGCCAAATAACATAAACGAACACAAACAAAATTACAGTAATTACGATACATTACTATTGAATGTGGTTCTAAGAGTAAAACCTACATAGAAAAAACATACTCGTGTACGTGACATACTGCTTGTGATATTTCATTGTAATCAAAATGTAACGTAGCAACTACAGGTGACGAAGGAAGGGTTATGATTAGGGTGTGGTACTGAGTCATTATCGTGAATGATACATTTGTCTTTCATTCCAAAAGTGCCCATTTGGGTGTTTGTTTGGTTACTGAGCTCATACACTTATGATAAAGAGTCTTACACTGAAGTATCTCACTGACACTCTGGTTTCAGCTGAGTGATCAAAGATCCTTCCTGCAAACACTAATCCCATAAATAATATTCTATGGTCCAGAAGACATTGTATGACAAAGTAACACAGCCCTGACACTCCAGAAGTACAGCGGCTTCTAGGTGTTTCACCAACCCTTAATTGCCTTTTTCCATAAATTACTTGGGTAGTGAGTAGTTTCACCCCCCCACCCCCATTGCAGTCAGCATCTATTAGGTGTCTATTAAAATACTCTGTAAAACCCACAGGTTTGCGACTCCCGTGGCCCTGAGCTGTCCAGCCCTCTGTTGCTCTGCTTATCACAGAACTGGCAGCTTTGTAAAATGAATACATTGTGTGTGTTTGGCATTACAGCAGACTCCCAGGGCTGGGGAATTCATTTACGCTGGATTTAAAATGATTAAATTACTATATGTGCCGGTTTGAGCTGGAGCAGTAAACAGTGATGAAAGGTCCTTTAAGCCTTGGGGACCTCAAACAGTAGTAGGAGTAACAGAGTCTGACAAAATCCAAAATATCAATTTAACTATTTTTACCTGTCACATTGAAAATCAAGATTGTTTTTTTGCTTATAAAATATTCTTAGAAGGCTTTAAATATAGTAATAAACCAATCCTCACATCCAAAAGTGTCAAAATGTCTCAGGAAGACAGAGAAATAAACAAACAAAAACAATAATAAAATAAATCATATTGCATAAATACTAATGATCTTATGGCCCTACCTATTGTTAGCCATTTATATAGTAACATGAGATGCTAAATGAATGTGACGTGAATAACAGTGAAATTTACAATGTTATTTTGTGTGCAGTTACCAATTTCGGACAACTGCCATTTTCTATTGCACAGTTTTCCCCTTACAATATATGAATGTAGAGTAAAGGAAAAGAAGTCTACTTCTGCCGCATTTTCATAAATATTTCACAGACTTCACCCGGGTTATTGGCACATATCAGATTATTGGTCCATTTTAGATTCAGTTATTTTGTAGAGCGAACCCAAACAAACTACAAAGTCAAATGCAGTGGGTATCTTCATATTCTTAAAGGAAACAGGTAGAAAAGGTGAAAAAAAAACAGCATGGAAACTCAACACGCGCCCCAATGTTCTTGATACAGTAACAACGGGGTGGACTGTTGACTTCCTGGTGCCTCGGGTTGGGGGCGGGGTTAAAGTGCAGCTGTTGCCAGGGTGAATGTAATGAGCTGTGTAGGATGGGCTTTTAAGCAGGTGGGAAAAGGACAGCGGAGAGGTGGAGGACATCACTCTCTCTCTCTATGGGCTGCAGGGGGGGGTTCAGGGAGCCTGAACCTGGCTCAGGAGCTGGGGGGGGTCAGGCACGGACACTGTCTCTTAGCCCTATCTACTCACCAGGTGTGGAAGAAGCTCCAAGAGCCCATTCATCACGATGTGCTATTATATAATTTCTGCCTCCCTGTGCTTGGTCCCCCCCCCCCCCCCACCCCCCGCCACAAAGAAGGCGCGGAATCCATGACCTCAGATCACACCTGTTTGGGAGCGCCCCCTGATGGAGTAGGACTTGGCCCAATGTTCGCCACTGTCGGTTTCCTGGGTTACACTGCATCACGCATGGACAGGTGATTAATGGGATTGATCAATGGACAGATTGGACCATCTACAACACTGTATCGTATTCACAGGAAAATGCAGTACATTAGCCCAAAATACACATTTTTGTGCCATGCAGGAAAAGGGCATTTCCTTGTTTAGTACTGGATAAGAACAGTGTTATTTGAGATTTGGATTACAGGAGAAGAGACTCAGATTTGTAAGGTTTGAGGTAAGCGTGCAGGTTTCCTTTCAAAGTGGTAAGGTCAATATCAGCCCCGAACTCCCCCTACACACACACAGTATGCCCACAATGTTGATAAAGGCATGTCCCTCTCATATACACCCAAAACCTCGCATTTGGTTAGGGCTTCAAATCCCATGGGCTTTTTCCAGGCAGTATGGGCTCCCCCTGCAGTCCAAAAACATGTAGTCAGGCTAATTGGTGCCTCTAAATTTGCTCATAGTGCATGACTGTGCATGTGTGTTTGTGTATATGCCCTGTTCTTGGGCACCACGCTGCCTGGGGCCTCCCTGTATCCCTGTCAGGGATAAGCAGTTGGAAGACAGGTGCATTATGGGAAGGGTAGCGCTGGTGCCTCCGCTCTGTGCGTATGGAGTTTGCACGTTCATCCCGAACAACGTGGGTTTCCGCTGGATTCGCGAGTTTCCACCCAGAGTCCAAAGACATGCAGTTAGGCTAATTGGTGCTAAATTGCCTGTAGTGAACGATCGTGTGTGTGTGTGTGTGTCCTGCGATAGATCAGCATCCCGGTCAGGGTGTCCCCCAGCCTCATGACAGACGGCACCTTCACAAAAACAGAGGCAGGCCCCAAATCGTGCAATGATTGCTTGTGGTGTGATGATGTAGAAACCACCCAGGAAACTCAAAGTCCTCATATAAATATGTTTCTTGCTCTGGGCTGTAAACACCGAGGGTTTCTGAAATTCAAGTTATGGTAACGACTCCGGAGAGGTGGGGAGAACTGAGGACGGTGGAGGCTTCTCGTGGTGGTAAGTGGGAGAGCAGGAGCTCGTTAAAGCGCAGCCGTGGAAAGAGGCGACGGCGACAGGTTGTGGTAAAACTCCGCTGTATTATATGGTGATAAATGCATATATGTAAAGAGTTCAGGAAAGGAATTATACAGATACTGAACAGAACTCGATGTTCTCCACGTATTCGCTTATTAATCTTTCAGAAGCATCTGAATATTTTTCACAGCATCCGATCCCAAAATATCCTTTTTAAAGAAATACTAAAAGTAATTTTTTTAAAAAAGCGCAAAGCATCCAAGGCAACGAATATCAAATCTGCTGACGCTACAGAAACACACTGATTTAGCAAGATTTTCACTGTGTGTGTGTGGGGGGGGGGGGGTTAAAAAAAAATAAAACCCTTCCAAGAAACACTCGAAATTGAGCACTCATTAAATTTTTAATGTATAGAAGATATTGTCAAATTTCATGGGCTGCTGATATGAGGCCTTGCTGTTTATGGAGAGTTCTCTCATTAAAACTGCATAATCATACATAAGAGATGCATTAAAAATATTTATATTTAGCCAGAGGGTTTGAAGCGAAGCGTTCTGGGCAGCATCAGCTGGCGTTTAAGGCGTGGGTCCGGGGGTCACAGACTGCGTCAGGCAGAGGTATTAACCTGCCTTGGATAATCTATTTTATCAGAAGTCACGCGTGCGAGTTTAGTGAAGTTTGATGTTGGCGGGAAAAGCATCTTCTTTGGGTACCAGAACCTTATTTGTGTATTAAGGCAGGAAGAGAAAATACAAGTATGATAATCACTGGTGATTTTGGGTACATTTATGGCAAAACCTTTTCATTCGGACTTCAGATGTAAGGTGTTTGGGTCACACGAGAATGACAGACACCAAGTAAAAAGAGAGGAGGAAGGGAGAGCCATTATTATACAATTATGTATGTCAGAAGTTATCTGGCGATAAAGTACTATGGCAGATACATGCAGTGGAGTAAAAATCTCAAGATACTGACACATAAAAGGATAATAATGGCCGTCAGACTGTTTTTTTTAACATGAACAGAAACACAAAGGCATAATGTTTGATCATTATTTATAAGGACAGGAAATGGAAAGCAGGCCATAACTAATGTACACACAGAAAGCTGTATAAATTACTCTACTGTACCTGTCATTCTATGCATAAATCACAATATCACGTGACTGTCTTTATGAAATATCTTCCAGACACCTCAGGGTACATTGCATACCTTGCATTCAATTCCCCTAAATGAGGTTCATACTACAGATCTTCTTTGACAAAAACATTTCATTTGAGAAGATTCATTTGGGTCTAAAGGACATCCTTAGCCATTTATAAATCTTATGTTTAGATTTTACCCTTTCGCACACTTGGTTATTCTTATAGAGGCGAATTATGTTGAGCACATTGCCCATGGATGTAATCGGGGCCAGCCTGAGGCATAAGAGAATTAAGCAGAGGTTTACGGCCCAGTGGCCACCAGGGCCCCCCCACCTGATCAGCCTGACAGAGTGCAAAAATGACAAATAAGAACTAAGTTAATCAAATTTTGCTTAGGGCCCCGAAAAGCGGTGGACTGGTCCTGAATGCAATAGCAAGTCCTTGTCCAAACTGCTTACAGTAGCCTTCACCTTTACCCTCTGTGCTATCCACACCCTCAGGTCCACAGATTCCCTCCAGGGTGGTAACGGGTGCTTTTTGTCAGATGGGAGGAACGAGCTCCTCAGGCTGACCCCAAGGGGGACTTGGGGGTCTCAAGCTCCCCACCACTGACGGTGCCCTAAAGAGCCAAAAATCAGCGATTTTGAGAGTCATCTCTTCAGACACATTAAAAGCAGTATATCTCAAAGGATGGTGCCACTTAGCACCATGATGTGCATTTTTTTCTTTACTGGAGAAATCACTTCATATTTTCATTCCTCTGTCCATAAAATATCTAGCATATTACCCTGTGGTATATCCTTGTCATTACATCTAAATGAGCGAATGATTTTTGAGTGGTCAGTTGTATTTCATAATCAGCATGCCTATTTATGGAAGCAAGCACAGCAAACTGGGTGCACTCTCACATTAAAAGGACATTTCCAATGCTAAACTGGATTTTACTGCATTAATAATACTTTAAAATATAGCAAATGGGGAAACAGAAATGTTATATTAGGCTAGCCTGCTGAATTACGCTTTTTTTTATACAGTTAGGCCGCTTTGCAAAACTGTTATTGTGTGTGTTTTTCGCACATTTTGATAAATATATAGCAGAAGGTGTACAGAGGACCGCAAGCCAATAAGGCAAATAAAATATTACCTGCTTGTGTTGACAGATGCTTCCGACAAGCACGGACCTAGGGTCTGGCTCACCTGGATCTTCCATAATTCTAAAATAATTATGCTCACCGTGTGAGCAAACCTCTGACCATATGACCCTGTGAGCTTGTCGCTAAGGCGTGTTTCTGGAGGGACATTGCCTCGTGCTCACCACAGCCCTGATTAGACGAATACTGATGGAAAAAGAGATGGACGCTTGCATAAGCAGGAGACAGAGGGAATGAGGATGTGGCCCGTGAGAGATGGCAGCTGGAAGGTGACACTCCACAAGCTAAAACAGAAGCCTGAAGCTAATGTGAAAAGACAGACACTGCCACAAGGCTGCTACTGCTGCTTCCCACTCCTACACAGCAAGCAAAGAGCAGCCCTGCCTCTGTCAGAATCACAGCTGCCCTTATAAGGAACCGTAAAGCAGGCCTGTCTCTGTCAGAATCACAGCTGCCCTTATAAGGAACCGTAAAGCAGGCCTGCCTCTGTCAGAATCACAGCTGCCCTTATAAGGAACCGTAAAGCAGGCCTGCCTCTGTCAGAATCACAGCTGCCCTTAT
>JAODKE010000120.1:603073-614418 GCA_026779605.1 Mormyrus hasselquistii
GCCCCCGGTCCACCCCATGCGACATTAGTCCTGCGGTTTTCGCGGCGAAGGCGCGTTTCTGTTGGAAACACCCTGACCCACCCGCCCCCGCACTCTCCCACTCCCCGCAGTCCACGCTGATTAAATACTGATGGGCAGCTGGCCTGGATTTCGAGTGGGTCCATCCAGCACAGAAGCATGGGGACTCCCTCCGACGCGGAACCACAGGAAAAATTAAAAATAAAAATATGCAAAAGATGTTTTTAGCAGTTGCCGACGGAGGTCGCCTCAGCCGCCGTCCCGATGGGGCTACGGGGGTGCCAGCGCTTTGCGGACACGTGTATCACGCCTCGATTTCCCTCTTTGCCAGGACACATTCCACTTCTCACTACGCCGGACCAAACTGGGGTCTTCATCGGCGTAGCCTGTAAACCGGAACTCAGCTCTGACCTGAAACTGAGGCCGGACACAGCTCTGAGATCAGAGATTAGACACCGGGTTTTCATATGCTGAGGGGGGCATTAGAATTACCGGGCTGTTATGCACAGATGAGCAGATAGGGGGCAGCATGGCAAGCTTGCCGGTTCAAGTCCCACCCCTGGCTCAGTCTGAGTCTGTATGCATTCCCTACAAAAAACTACAATGCAAACATGCATTTGAATAACCTGGTATTTATAAATTAACCATAGTGAATAAGTGTGTCTGAGTGTGTCCTCGCACAAGGTGTCCTACTGTCTCGTACTCTACACTGCCTCTGATAGGCTCCAGCTCACCACAACCCTCAACCAAAAGCGAAGTGACAGATGAATGGAGAATCACATACACAGCTGAAATAACCGTTGAGCGAAGGCTCTCTGACAAACAGTTACGACAGAGATGGCTGCAATGTAAGAGGAATTACACCCTGTACTCTTGGCGCATATACATTCCGGCTCTTTCCGCCAGTCCGGGGGAAGGGGAACCTGAATCATACACCAAGGGGGACTCCCCTCGTAGCCGGATGTGGAGCCGAGGTAAGGAAAGCGACGAGTGCGTTAAAAATAAAAAGGCAGGGGCAGCTGGATTGTCAGCAGGCGGAGTGCGCCACCGCATGTGGAGTGTTTCATAAAGTCAGCATGATGTTTAAAGGAGCCGCACCCACCTTAGAGTAGGAGGGGTGCATGGGTCGGCTCAGTGGCTCCGTCACCTCGCCTCCTCTGCGGGGGAGGGGAACCGCTAGCCCTACCATCTGCCTAGGAGTCGTAAGCGTCGGCGAGGCCACACCTGCAGGCACGCGCGGGTGCCGATCTCTCGTAGTGCTTTAAGGGATACTGGGTCCCTGCCTGGTCCCGATCCTGCCCCTCCTCTTCCTCCTCTGCCTCCCACAGGCTCGGGAACAGAGCAGGAGCAGCTTGTTAGACTAATAAGCTTGCCTGGGGAACTCGCACAGCCAAAGCAGACCAGAGGGGCTAAATGAACCACTGCCCCCCTCAACTCCAGTCCACACCCCCTCCTCGCCCACACACCCGCTACGATCTGAAGGTGACAGTGAAGTGTTCGCTAGGTAGCTCTGAGGTTCAATGCATGACCTTGAACATGACCTTGAACAGGACCTTGGGCGCGACTTTAGGCTCGTCATCTGCACTTGCTTATTTATCCTCTTCTCATTTTCTTCCATGAGCGCGATATATGTGCCCAGCAAGAACATCGGCACAGCGCTGCGGGAGGGGCAGGGCTGCTGGTCAACGCGGGCACAGCCACGTAACCCTTGTGTCTGTTCTCGGACTTACAGCTCGACTTTCACTGCGGAATTGCTTCCTCGCGCCGCGTGGACGATGATGTCGACTGGAAGGCTTTCTGAAATCTTATTCGGTCTCGTTTTTTATCGGTTATAACACCAAAACAACACAAAACCCAAAACCCGCCTGTCGTGTGATGACGAGCATCAGGATGCTCCAGGAAGAGATGTTCCCGGCATAGAATACTGTAAAAGGTCACATGTCCGAGAACGCTGCTGACATGGGGGGATGACATCCAAAGGCCACGCACCCCCCAAAGGCTGGACCTAAAAGGTCACGACTGGCGCTTTGGGAAACACTGACGGGGACGTGTGTATGTCGATCACGCCTCGATCATGCAAAAAACACGGAAGAGAGCCTTGCAAAGGATGCGTGTGGCAGTCCAGCAGATCAGAGTCAGCTTCTCCTGCTCATCCAGGTCCAAGATCTCACTCCTTCTCATCACCACCCCGATTATTTATCAGCAGTGTGTCAATCCCATCATACATGGGCCCCCGCTGAAAGTCGATTGGCCCCCGGAGTGCCTGCTCCCCTGTCACTCACTGATTCAAAGCATATCATTGGCTAATAATAAAGTATCAATTATGGGCCCTCTTATGCCCTCCTCGAATCTCCCCTGCTCCTGATTATCACCAAAGCCCCCAAATTCACCCCATTAATTTATTTACGCGGGCAGCGGGGAGATGTACTCCGAAACTCCGCAGTCGGGAGACGGGCCAGTTACCGTGGCAACAGTGAGCTCAGGCCCGCCCCGTTTAGCCAGGCCTGCCAATCAGACCGAAAATAAAACCGACGGAGGAAAAAAAAAAAAAAAAAGTTTTAAAGACGTGTCTCGCTGTTTTCTCTCTCCCCAAGGCTTACAGTGTTTGGTTCAGAGGGAGTGTGTGTATAATTCAAACATAAATTATAAATCACCCCGGCACGATGATTTGTGACGCTGTTTCTATCCTACCCTCCATGCCTGAGTGCTCTCTTTGCGCTGGGGGCCAACAGCAACTGAGCATACATAGCCAAACCCCCCCCCTCCCCCCTACAAAAAAGAAAAAAGAAAAAAAACTACCAAAAAAAAACTACTGCGGAATTCTTGTTTCCTCTCCCCACCATCAGGGGACGCTGTCCTGTTCCTTGCTCTTATTGTCACTCCTGTAAAGCCTCCACTTTGCTGACCTTTGAAGCTCTCATCCTCTAAATCCTCGTTAAGGGCTCTTAGCCGACTCTGCAACGAAGGTCAATTGAAAAAGCAATGTTACGCACAGTGAACCATTCTTAAGGAAATGTACTGCAATGGTTACTTAGACGGTGGGTAAATTAAGGAGGGATCTTGGGGGGGAAAAAAAGCGTATTATTTATGTATTGCAAGGTAGCCCAAAGGGAACGTGCAAAAGTATTGAGAGACTCCATAAATTCAAGCCACTTACGGCAGAGTGTGGCTACAGGGCAGACAGTGGGGCTCATTTTTGTGGCTGTAAAAAACAGAAACTCGCGAATGAAATATTTAAGGAAGATGCAGATTTATCTTTGAGTACAGCAGTGTTCCGCTTGTCAACCTGGTCCAATTTTTTGCTCCCTCCCCAAGGATCAGTTTCAGCAACACTGCGGTAGAGGATATAGATGATGTCGGCTGAAGGCAATTATTAGAAAGAAAAAGAAACAAGGATAACGCGCGGACAGACATGCATCATCATCATTATCATCATCGCCGCCGTTTTTTTAGGGATGTCTATCAAAGGTCCTTACGGTGGTATTACATATTAAACACATGTATGCCACTAGGTCAGTAAACCGCATCACAGGACCACTGACACTAAATGCCTGCCTGATGCTTCTCTCTGGTCTAATACTGGGTAAACATAAACAGTAAGCCCCCCCCCCCCACCCCCAGCATTGTTCACTCATGCTTTCATGGCCACGTTTAGCGGTGGCACTGAAACGGGATTGATCATGAAGCATCAGTGTTGGAGTGACCAGCTTTGGTGGGTTTGCAAGGCTGGGGGCGTGGTTGCGTGTGTGGGGGCGGGGCTTCACACTGGAGGCGGGGGCTTGGATAAGCCTCAAATGCCCCGAGTAACATGTCACTGCTGACTGTCCTAGCTAAAAGTGGCTTACGCTTTGCACTTGAATAATTAATTGACACTCTTGTCCCGAACACACAAATTGCAGTGCTGCATGTCCTGCTTGCTCTTCATCAAGAGGATGTTGCAAACATAAGAAAGGAATTTAATATTTTATTTTTTTTCAATGGCCTGTGCTCTGAATGGGAGACTGCTATCAAAGGATCTTTCCTAATTTTGTGGACTCTGTGGTAGTTTGCTGTACCACCACTCAAACTGTGCATTTAAGTGGGGCCCCTGAGATTTCGGGGGAGGGGCAAAAACAGCAAACCCTCCTTAATGCCTTAATGCATCTGCGTAATGCGCCCCTTTTGCCAAGCTTTTCCAACACCCTACTCCCATGTCATTTTCCCATGTGGTTCCTCTGAGCTGAGGCTGAAATTACTGTCCCTTCATTACCTTCCCACTCAGCTCCGTTAAAGCACATCCCCTTGCACATCCCCACGTCACGTGGGAAATGTGTAATTCCAATATCAAACTCTCGTCAATATGCACAAGCCGTGACATGAACCGCATTAAGGTGAAACTCCCCCGATAATTTCCTGCAAATAACCAGTCCAGCCGTTCTCAAAGACTAGCGCCACCAGACGCCCGTCCAGGAATCGAACTTCTGTCTCTCTGCACGTTCCCAGTACCTTAATCCTGCTCAAAAAAATACCAGTGTACGTGTCACCCTCACAACATGGCCCCCTATGCTGCCGCCCTGTCACTTTCCCTGACCTACCCCCTGCTCAGAGTGTATTTACTTCCCCTTTGCTGAAATGAACACCTTCTACTGTCTGGGGGCTCCTTCATACAGGTCACTGGGCCACGAGCTGCCAGCTTGTGACAAAAATAGAGGACGGGGAAGAGCTTTAATCACCAGGACCCTTTAAGGTCTCAACTCTCCTTTGACAAATTATGAAAAAAATACTCTCACGAATGCACGTTAATCCCGTGCAAAAAAGCCTGACACCTATTGTCATATTTCTCATTATTTTGAAAAACCGCATTCTGCTCCTTTTTTTTAAAAAAAGAATCTTGTCAAATCATTTAGTCAGGCCTGGCTTGTGGGTGCAGGAAGGGTGAGGTGGAGGAGTGGGCGTGGGTGTGTGCCAGCAGTAAGCTAAGCACGTGTGTGACACCAGCATACTGTTCCTACAGGGGTCACAGGTCCCGGAAAAGCAGGCCCCCCGCCGACATCTCCTTTGTGTCAGCTTGATCAGGAAGGCGAGCGGTCAGCTCCGAGCTCCCAGCCTCACCTGACACCACCGCTGACCGCGTTCGCTGACGTAGCTGAGGCGGAGCTTGCCAGCTAAGGGGTTTACTATTTTTTTTCCAAGCCAGCTGGCGCTAGGGGCAACAGAGGGAACGCCGGAGAGAAAGGCCGGAGAGAGCAACGCATCCATCCCATAAATCACCGGGACGGCCCATCAACAGAGGAAATGCAAAGCGGCGGCGGATTGCTGGGTTGTGTCTTGCCGATACCGATATGGGAACTACACGTCTGTGTATTTATTATCGTCCAGTGCTCAGACATCACTGAATGCCACAATTCAAAATTACCTATTTTCCGCCACCAGCACAGTCTCATTGATGGTAACCTTGACCATAAACAGACACCATATCTTGCAAGGATGCAACATATTCAGTATTACAATGCCTTTAACACTTAATGACTTATCTGGGTGCAAATGGTGCCCCATTCTGGGTGAACGTGTCTGTCCCCCAGATCGCGTTGTGTCATTTGCTCTTGTCCCAGTCAAATGCATTTTTCTAAACTATATACTTTATAAATGTAAATGCCTGAGATGAGACAAAATGCTGATTTCGTTTTCCTTCCCCTGGCGTGCTAATGCGAAAACGATGCTAATTTTTTATGAATATTGAAAACAAACAAATAAAAGAGATATAATGATTTTCCTGAGGGAAAGCGCCATGCCATAAGCATTTTTTTCGCCTGTAATATTTGTATACTTTAATAAAAGGCCGACTCTTCCCATCTTGCTGTTGCCTATTTGAGGTTTGCGAGTGTTTGAGAATATTTACAAAAATCAGTGATGGAACCGCAGGCTTGTTTGTTCACACACATACACACATACACAGACAAACACGTCTGTATATATCTTTGCGGTGACTCTCCATTCACTTCTATGGGATAAACCCTAATCCCAAAATGACACCCTTACCCAGCCCTAACCTTAACTGTAAGTGACCAAACAAAATACTTCAAAATATGTTTTCCCTTGTGGGGGGGCTGAAAGATGATCCGCACAACATTAGAATTTGAGGGTTTTATCCCATTCAGGAGACCAAACATTATATATACATGAACCCCACTCACACCCAACGGACAGACTGGGAGGCTTCACTGGCTACACGAAGCCATACTCGCTCTAGAAGATTCCACGTCTTCCAATTACAAGACTAAACAAGGATAACCTTCATGTTCAGGACCGGATAAAAGTTTGGACACGCCAGGTCGCCCATACAGGAGAGTGACAGTGTCGCATCACAGCGCCTAACCATCTAACTTAAACACAATAGAGATGGTGTAGGAGGAGCTTGACCAGAGACTGAAGCAAAAGCAGCCAATGAGAGCTCAGCACCTCCTTTAGGGACCTCCCTGGGACCTCCTTCAGGACAGCTGGAAAAGCATCCCAGGAGGCCACCTCATGGAACTGGCATGGAGGAGACAGTAGGGTCAGCCAGTCCCTGGAGTAAGCGAAGTTAAAGGCCTTGGTCAGGGGTCCAATGGTGGGATCTGCTGACTCAGAGATTTGAACCGGCAACCTTCCGAGTCCCAACCCACAGGGCAGTCCCCCCAACAGTTTTTTTTTTTGTTTATTTTTTTTCTTTGTTTTTTTGCTCAGTGCATAATTCATATATATTATTTTTATAGTGTTTCTGTCTTAATAAACATTCTACAGTATATACTACAAATAAACCTTTCTAAGAACAGGTGTGTCCAAACTTTTGATTGTTACTGTATTTGTTTGTGTAGGACAATCTGTCTGGTGCCCAGCATGGGATTACCTGTTTATAGTGATCTGTATTGGACATTGCTCTTAATATTCCATTTCTACACTTTATCTGTACTTTACTACTTTTTGCGGTAATTTGCATGTCCTTATTCCCATGGAATCACCAATTTATTGAAAAATTATTGTTCACTTGTTTTTGTTACACTGTCTAGTCTATTATTGCATTGCTGTTCCAGATTGCACTGGCATACAACCTGTAATAGCGGCATAAGAATTTTCACTGCGTTTGTCCAAACACATTGGACAAGAATTCATGTGCAGAACTGGATGATTTTGTGATTTAGTGATAACCAAAGCAAGATTATCAGAACCTTAATTCTGCCTGGTCGCCTGGATCAGGACTTGTCTAGACTCTGTTAGGTATCTTACATGACAGACAATCTTTAAGACAAATTCTAAATTGATTCACTACTGAGGGAATTCAAATGAGTTGATTGTTAATCCAAGTTCACTCGCACTGTGCCCTGGAGGTTGTCTTCCAGTCTTAATTAATTTGAGCAGTTAGGAGACTACTCAGAACTGCTCGAGCAGTTTGTGTATCAGAACCAGAGCTAGATCTCACTAGGCCCATGTCTGGGGTCGTAACCACGCATTATGTAATTATGCCACATTATGTGATAACTCGACGGAATGTAACAAATTTAATGACGATAATAATAACGATGATAATGTTGATGATAATAATAATAGAGTATTATCACAATATAAAATTATAATGAAGTCATTTGTTACATTTTGTGGTGTGATTATATAAAATGCGGTGTTATTACATAATGCGGTGTTATTACATAATGCGGTGTTATTACATAATGTGTTGTTACAGGGGTCCAGGGATCTGTTATGAGCAGATCTGCCACGGAGATGAAACTCGAAGGTACGTTGTCTAAAGTCTCGCCACTGGGGGAACAAAATTGCCACCGTATTAGAGAAGCTGTAATAGACCAATACGGGCTCCGGGGTGATTGTGACTGATCCTTCGACATTTCCTTTTCATCTTTGATATTGTTTTTGTTTTGATCTGCCGCTGAAATCGCGCCGGCCAGGCGTGACTCTTCTGGATTCCCATCACTCGGATGGGCCCGAACTACAGAGATATCGAATGGAGCCGCAGAGAGTGTGGAAATACCACATTCTAGCAGCGTGCCGGCTCAGGAAACAGTTCGGAACATCTCGCCATAGACGGAGATCAGAGTGCTGGTTCACAAAGATCCAGGCTCCGCCATTTTATTAGGCATACTTTCTCGTTCATACGAAGAACCTGCTCCTCTAAACAGCAATTCATGTGGCTGCAGCTGATTATATAAAATGCATAGACATGGTCAAGAGGTTTTACTCACTGCTCAGATGGATGTTTCTACGGCTGGGATGCACAAACTAAGAGATTTTAAACTCGATGGGATTGTTGAGACCGGGCGTGGTGGTTGGAGCACCTCAGAAACAGCCGCCCTTCTGAGATTACCACAAAAGATTGCGTCTAGAGCTTACAGAGAATGACGTGATGAATGAAAAACAAGTAGTCAGGAGTATTTCTGTGGTGGAAAACACCCTGTTAATGAGGGAGGTCAGAGGAGAACGGCCAGACTCATTAAAGCTAACAGGAAGGGCACAAGTGCGAAAATAACAGCTTAGAACAACAGGAGTGTGTAGAACAGCTGCTCTGAACAAACAACTCAACACGTTAAGTTGAAAAGGGGGTCCTAATTTGTACTATGTAGGGGTACCTAATAAAGTGGCCACTGACTGTAAGTTCATTTGGTGAAGCCAATTAGCATTTATTGTTTTTGCTTTGACCGATTTACACTGTTAAGTATCACAAGTTTAAGGGAATAACTGTCAGTCTTAATGGTATTTCCAGAGCAGCGATTTCAGAGCTCAAGTGAAGCACAGGTCACACAGGAAGCAGCAGAGCTTTCTCTGATTTCCCCAAGGAAGGCAGGAAATCTTCGGACAACGTGCTGTGACTTGTGCTCTAATATGTGGGATTTCTGGCCTTTTCTCACTTATATTCTCTCCAGTTCATCTTCACCGTAGCTACTGAGGGCTAGATGATGCGGGATCCAATCCGCGTGAACGCAAAAGAAAACAGAGGAAAAAGTACAGAAAGGAGTGGCATCGCGCTGGCTGTTAAAACAGTGTCCACAGATCATAGCGCTTGGGATTAGATTAGGGAGGTTAGTCAGGCGCATTATTTCCCTGGTGGCAGGTGAGCTACTTGGTCTATAGGGATGTAAACATAAACCAAGACTAGGAGGAGGAATTAATTAAACCAGAGCAGCAAGGACACAAACTGGGATCGCGTTACTACAGTACAGTACACGGCTACACTGCAACTGCCGCAATCGCGCGTCTTTTATTATTACTATTACTGTTATTCATTTATCTGAAATACAGGCTGCTGTTTAAAATGTCAGGCCACAAAGTGCCTCATTGCTGGAATTAAACAGCTCCATCCCAGCATTTTCCCTCCCTTCTTTCGTAAGCTAAGGGGTGTCTCTTGGATAATTAATGGGGGGGGGGGGGGGGTGGCACTATAATTCATATAGAGGGCCAAAACTCATCATTAGCCAATGATATGCTTTGAATCTATGAGGTGACAGGGATGGAGGTACTTCCAGGACCAATCAGCTTTCATCTGGGTCCAGTGTCCCTGTGGCCCCGCTCCACTATTTACTCCTGCAGGAGCTGAGTTTTAGCATGAAGTGTAGTGGGAGTTGACGGCACGGGTAATGGGCAGAGTTTGCCACCCCTCCTATGTGTTTTTGAGCAGACGAAATGGGATTGGACCACAGTGCGGCCACTCGCCGCGTTTATCTGTCAGGCACGCTGCGCTATCGACAGCACGGAAGGCTGAAGCACACGGACTAATCATTTCATCACCCGGGAACTTCGGCGCGTGTGAGCTCTTCCACCAGCACTCCATTACCGATGACGGCGGGGGGCAAGGCGGGGGAAAGGCACAGCCAATCGTGTACCGGGCTCACCCCACCCCCACACGAGCGTCTTCTCACGTCCCTCGCCCAGATCCGCAGCATCGCGGATCCCGTGCTGACCGTCTGCAGCCACCCCCGCCCCCCCTCCTCCTTTACCCCCTCTCTCCAATGTTTTGACGTCCTGTGATGGGGTTTTTCTGTAGCTCGCTGGAGGCTGGGATGATCTCCCCCGAGACTTACCCAGAGACACACATTTAACAAGCACAAGCATCCATCTGCAAGGAAACTCTTAAATCCTCCTACTCTGTTCTGAAGGGTATAAGAAAAATACCTATAAAAATACTGCGGCTTTGGTCGCGACAGGTCACTAATGGGGAGTTCTTGTCAGTTGTTACCATATTAGAACTTTGCTTGTTAACACATGATCTCTTTTCCCCCTGGGAATTACAGTTCTTTCGATTATTTTAATAAGGATGGAAAACACAAATCTTTATCTGGCTATAAAATACACTCAAATTAAAGAGATACGTTTTTCTTTGCCTACAGACCTTCAGCTCATCAGTTCTTCCTCCGTTTTGCAGGTTTTTTCAGACACACCTCTGCAAAGTAAAGCCCCCCGCAAGGATTTCCAGTTAAAAACATCATTAAGGGATGACAGACACTATGACACCCCTGACTAGATTCTTTAAGACGGACGAGCTTTGCATTTCTCTTTATCATTCGTCGCTTCAAACCCTTAATTGGACGACAAAAAAGTGACAAATTTCACTCAATTTCCCCAACAAGGAAGGCAACCCATGGTTCTGGGAGGGCAGGAAGAGAGCACGGATTCAGCAGTCCAATTAAAACCCTGTTTCTGATTCAAAGAGATGGAGGCTGGTGGACTAATGTGTCCTTAAACCCCCTGAGAAGATAGCTGAGACCAATCAACACCGTTCATCCCTGGCCTTTAATGGCTCACATGAATCAAGCCTGCATGCTGGTACTGACAGAGAGACACAGCTATCTGAAAGCAGGATCACGGCACACCCTAACCTTGCTTCGTCTCTCTCAGCACCGCGCACACGTGCGGCTGGGCAAAAAACGACGTGAACGGGTCATGGCTCAGTATTGCGACGGTGCATTTCTGCATGTTCTCATGCACAGGACTAGAGCGCAGATGCTTCGTGGGACGGGTGCATCATGTCTTCAGTTACATCGGGAGTGGCCAATCATATCGGCAAAAGGCTGGTGTGCATGCAGGTTTTTGCGGTAACCTGTAGGTCAGCCGTTCAAACCCAGGTGTGAGGACTCTTCAGCCAATCAGTCTTCTAATTAGTAATTTAATTAATGAGTTGCAGCAAAAAGCCGCACACCCAGTGGCTATTTCTAAATAAGATTACCCACCTCTGTGAAGCTGCTGGACCTAGTGGTACTCATGTGTGCGTGTGTGTGTGTGTGTGGGGGGGGGGGGGTGCGCTCCCTCAAAGAAGGTTTGAGCAGTGATGGGCGTGGGTAATGTTGCCTCAGATACACCCAAAAATC
>JAODKE010000120.1:621007-639877 GCA_026779605.1 Mormyrus hasselquistii
CCCCCCCCCCCCCCCCCCCCCCCCCCCCCCCCATTCAGCTGTTTCAAAGCACAAACCCAATCTCACATAGAAGTATACAAGAAGAGCATATAAACAATAGAGGCTATTGTTGTCTGTGGGATGAATCAGCATTGGTCAAATGATTAAGGTGTGAGGGAAATCACTTTGGTTTCAAATGGTGTGTGCTTCTGCTCCTTTGAGGCTCTCCACCATTGCCGGGAGACCCTTAACCTCATGAAAAGAGGGTTTATTCACCCAGTCAATAGCAATTTTAAGTCTAAGGCCTGTGACTGTGTACTTCATTCTGATCCTGTCGAAAGACATCGGGTGAGACAATTTTCTATGGATCTTTCCCAATCAAACAAACAGCAAAGATGCAACAAAGCTGATTTGAAAAACTCTGGTCAGAGAGGTCTGCTGATCAATAACAAGCCTCTATGAGATTTTGTTTTGCACCTAATATATTAATGGACCAATGCTATCCACTGTGATGTACCGCACACTTCATTGCATAACGAAGGCAAAATGTACAATGTAGGAAATCCTAGTTTGGATAACTTGACAGCTACAAGAATAATATACTGAAGTCAACAGAGATAAAACATTTGTATTCTAAAATCACATGGGTGAGCCCAAGTGAACCTTAAACTAAACTTTGACGTCTCCCAATGAAACTGTACAAATGTCAACAAAGTGTCATTGGAGGATGTAACATTAACTGACAAACAAACTTTAGATTACATGTGATTCTTGTTGAAAAAAATGTGACATAAAAGCTCACGTTTCAGTGCTTCCTTATTTCGTCTAAAAATGGAAGACATTTCAGACCATAATAAGTAATATGATGAACAAATTCATCGGGTGCTTTGCAGAGGTAGAGATTTCAGGTTTCTTTCAACCAACCAGTTGAGTACTCTGTGACTGTAACTCAACTTTATACTCAACTGGTTGGTTGAAACAAAATCTTGGTCTGGATTTGTACTCTCTGGACCTGAACTGTCCACTACTGCTGCTTAGGTACTAGTGCGGCTAAACTTCGCAGTCAGAGTGAGCAGAGAGATGCTGAAAGATGAATTGTTGTCGTGTAGAGTCCAAGCATTAGAAGAAAGATTAGCTAGATGGCTAGTACAAATCAGAATAGTTATTTGTAACCATGTACCACACAGAGCTCACATCTCATATGCTTTCTGATGGATAGACCTAGAATCTTGCGTAACTTGACAGTGTTTACAGTCGTTTGGAGAATAAAACGTTTGCAAAATGTGTCACTCTCCTGCAAAGAAGGAGATTCAGTTGTTCACACTGACCCACCATGCAGTTGTTATTCTGCAATGTTTGAACAGATAAGGGATACAAACTTCAAACTGTGATCCAGGTAAATAACAGATCGGATAAAGCGATGGTTTGAAGGGAAGCCAAAAGGAGAGAAGGGAGAATAGATACATTCCAGATCTTTGCCTATTGCAGCTAATTGAGGCAACATTTGTTCTCTGCTGATGCAGATTTAATTTCATGCATTGCTAAGTGCCCCCTGAGCAAGCCTTGGAAGACAAGCTCATTGTAGGATTTTGTCATTGAGAAAAACATCACACTGTGTTTGTGTGGAGTTTGTGTATTATACGCAGCCAATGAATAGCTTTAAATAGAAAACCCTAAAATGCTCACTGTCAGTCAAATGTATTGCATCTTAAATTACCATAACAATATAAGAGGAGCTTATGTACTGTACTTTCCGGTTGTCTCTGGTATAAAATGGCACAACCTGATACATGACGGTTTGCTTAATAATGAAGATATTAACATTTTTACTTTTTGGTACTCTAGCGCCTTAATAAAAAACCCAGTTCTCCTTTACAGTATGGATAAGAAATAAGCCAGCAGAAAGTCTTAATCAGAAATATGTGCCTCTGTGCACGGTGTTGGTAAAATGCAGTATGCATTTAAAGTATATATACCTCTCATAAATTATTCAATATTCTTAAATATTATTATTTCTGGCTTGCTTGAAGCCTGCCATTTTTGCGCCTCCTCTTAGTAATTTTCTTATTCAATGGTAGATTGCTGAAAATTTACATAGGAGGACCTGACATTTTCCCTCCATTTTTTAGCCAGATGCGGTGTTATTATATAAGTGATTAAATTCATAGGAAAAGTGAGGCTGTAGTAGTGGGGTGGGAATTGAGTAACGACGGATGGATTGGTCAGCAAGTCGCAGGGACAAAGATGACGACAGCACCCCCCCTACCTGAGGATCTGTTGGAAATCCATGGGGTGGAACAGACTGACCCCGCGAACCTGAAATTTTACATTTGAAATGTGTGTATACGCACCCGTCATATGCGCATGGAAATAGCCAGTGATATTATGCTTCATTTGCACTGGGACTACAAGGGGTAGTGGATTAAATATTACTCAGGAATAAAGAGACCTTTGGGGTCAAACGGATAACACATTTATCTAGTTAGAGTGCAGCAGCTGCACCAGGATCAACTGAAATCCCGTGTCACGCCTTATCTCAGCGAATACATGTTTGTGTCCCTTATTAGGCTTAATGCTGTAAATCAAATCAAGATTAGGAGGAACAAGGGAATGAGTGAACATCTCACCTACAGTAAAGTAACGGCGTTTTTTAGTGAGAGCTTAGTCAGCTTTATGCATGTCATCCTGGAGTATGCAAGATAAAGATAACGGCCCCCTGTAAAAAGAAACTGGAATCTTCAATGTTAAATAAGATTATTGATGAAGATGGATATTAGTGGAATGTTTCGTTAATAATTCACTATGGTCGCACATCATTCGGTAATTAAAGTTTTTAAAGTTTTTGTTGCACTTAATTTTTCTAAATATTAATTGCAAACTGTTTCAGTTTGTAGGTCCAAGACAGTTTGTGCTTTGGGAGCAAGGTGACCCAGGCTGGAGTATAGTGACGTATTATGAAGTATAGTGTCACAGTGGTTAAGTGGGTAGTCCTTTAACATGCTGAATTATGCAGTTTGACACTCAACAATGGCTCTGTGTAGAGTTTGCATATTCCAGGCGGTGCTAGGAGTGTAAAACATTAGGAGTTTAGCTCAAACAGTGAATCTCTCCGAAGGTCCTACACTACACTCCCGTGAAGTAAAGTTGATCGTAGCGCTATGTAGGTTTTAGGAAATGTGATCCTGGACCATGACTGTTGTGGTGTAGGGGATTCTCAAACTGAAAGCTTAAAACATCTGAGGTAAATCGCTCGAGGTTCATCCATCCATCCATTTCCTGAAACCACTGAATCCCAACTGGGGTCGCAGGGGGGCGGAGCCCATCCCGGGAACAATGGGCGCAGGCGGGAACCAACCCTGGGCAGTCGCCAACACACCGCAGGGCACACACACTCACACGAACGATCACACAACTACAGGGACAAGTTAAACTCAACAATCAGTTTATACCCGAGGCTCATTCGGATTCATTTTGGGTTTCAGGCCCCAACGCTTCAGCTCAGCGACGCGTCTGGCATGTTCCCTCCGTGTTTTTGAGGGTTCCCTCAAAAGGCACTTCAAAAAATGTGCAGCTAGGTTCATTCATGTCTCTAAATTACCCATAATGCATGAAATGAGCTGGTTTCTTGTACTGTGTGCTTACTAGATAGGCATTTACAGAAGACTGCTAGGAAAATTAGGTTTTGTTAATGCTATTTCAGTTTCTTAATCTATTCCTGTCAAGACAAGAAAGGGACAACAGGAGTACACTTTTAAGGTACATCCAGCTTACCTGACTCCATCCCCCCCCCCCCCAAAGGTTTAGCCTCAAGAGGCAGGCACTCTCTAATTCAAGACCAAAAAGAGCCATCAGACAGCCCCCTTCCCGACAAATGACATGCGACCCGGCTCTGCAGGAGAAGGTGTGCCTGCAGCCATGACAAACAGCCCAGTCTCTGTGAGTTAGTCAGATGAGAGAAACGCCCTGGAATACTCAGAAGCCTGGGTTCCCCCGTGACCTTAACCCAGGGGCATGTACAGGGGCAGTGAAATCACTGAAAGATGATTGGCCCGTGGAGTTCCCCTTTTCCCTGCCAGTCACTGATACAAAACATATCATTGACTAATGATACCATTGGCCTGTCTATATGACTATAGCTCCTATTACGCCCACCATCTTAGGGAAACTAAAAGTGAAATCCTAGAATTGCCCCCGCCTGGACCGCAGCAACACTGACCTCTATTTAGGAGAGTACCTGGACCTCCTTTTGCCCCGGCACTCCCAATAGACCTCCACACCATTGACCACCCCCCCCCCCAAAGACCCATCACACAGCATCAATAACCTGTCGATTTTCCCAGCAAGCTTCCGCAGGGGCTCTCTAGGTGACTAAGCTGCTATTCTCTTCACTATCCACAGATGGCATTTCTTTTACTTTTCATGTTCTTTTTGGACTATTAACCCTTTATTCTGTGCACTAGGTAAACAAACACTAAACGTGAGGGTGTCAGTAGGTGTCGCTCAGAGGTGGACATTTCAGGTCCAGAAAGTAAAAATCCAAACCAGTATTTTGTTTCAACCGACCAATTGAACATAAAGAGTCACAGTCACAGAGTACGCATCTAGTTGGTTGAAACAAAATTCTGGTTTGGATTTTTACTTTCTGGACCTGAAATGCCCACCTCTGGTGTCGCTCTTATTGCTTTCATCGTTAAGCACTTGGAGGCAACCGCACAGCAAAGTCATCAGTGTTAAAATATCAGTGTTGGGGATTTTCGAGTCAGAGTGTTAATTTTTTGGAATTAAAAGCATGAGCGTCGTTAGGTTTGATCACTTAGGGCTACAGACCCGAGTACTTTAAGCCAAGCCCCGAGTATTTTACCCCCGAGGCCAATCGTCCTTCAAAAAAAAAAAATGCCAAGCCTTGCGTAAACTGGATTTAGCCCCTGATTGTTTTCAATAGCTAGAAACACTCCTGGTTATAAGTTTGTTGGTTAAGACATGCTATTAATCACAGTATTATTATACGAATTCGCAAAGATTTAACACTCAAGTTACATCAGTCTCTTTTTCCGGGTCCTTTGGAGTTTAGAGAAAGGCGCTGTATAAAATTAAACGGAAATGAACTTGAAATAAAAATATTCAAAATAACCATTGATGAATTTTTACCTAATTATTGAATTGGGAAGTATATTGACAGAGATCCCAACTCATTTGTACTTATGTCTCCTGTTAGCGCAGTTTTGGAGTTACAAGACTGCACACGGTAGTGAGCTTAGTGAGTACTGTGCATATGACAAATTAAACTTTGATTCATAATGAAAACACATAAAATACAGTCATATACAAACACTGTTAGCCCAGCACGTTAGCTGTCTATATTTGTTTTGTACATGCACGTCAGAAAGCACATATCAAGCAGCACTGAACATAATATAATATCTAGACACATTTATATGCACTATAGAAATGGTAATTTATTAATAGAAGAGGTGAGTGACACAGTGAAGCATATCTTTATTTCTTATTGTACTATACATGAAAAGGCATTTATTTTTGTCATTAGCTGAAGCGGCCCATTTGTTTGAAAAGCCAAACAAGTCATTCCTTATATTGATTATCTAACCTGAGGCAATGCACGGAAAAATGGATTTGTTTTTTAATTATTGCTGCATTCTAGGTTTTTTTTTATATGGTGTTTGACTCAATATCTTCCTTAGAGGCAGAACATGAACATTAATTAACAAATGCTTTCATTTCAGCACTAATTTAAATGTCCTTGCCCTGGCCTAAGGAAAGCGCTGATGTAATTATGATAATTGATTGTTTTCGTATTAAAATGGAATAATTACACAAAAGACAGGAGGTACGACAAAAACATAAAAAATCGCGGGCAAGACTACATGTAGATATTATCGGTGTTTGTTTATTAAGTAACTTTTGAGATGGAGGTCTTCCTCGTGTTTTTCCCTGTTTGAAGTTAGTGGAGATGACCTGCTGTGATTTACATACGTCCCACATGGGTTTACGCATAAAGCCTGAGACGTTTCCCACTGAGCTGCTGTTGAATTTCCCAGCCGCACATTAACCTCCAGGTTGATTCAGCACCCGCTCAATTATTCAAAGCTCCCAGACAGGCCGCGCTCACCACACAGCTCCTTGCTTCCTGTGCTGCACACAGAACCACACTGACGCCTGAAATATTCATGGTGCCCGTGTTGAGGGAGGTGCGGTGGCGTGAGGTGTGGGGGTCTGATATGCTTGAGTTAATGGTTTAACCGTTGGGACGGGTCATGAGTGTGATTCTCCATTAAGCTTGAGGACTGCGACGCACCCCTGACCCAAACATTGAGTACAGGTATAAACAGGAAATGCGTCATTCTGAATGTATCTTGAAAGATATACAATGTATTTGAATCATATAATTCACAGGCTTAAAAATATTGCATGTATTTCTGGTTTATTACATGGATATTACATACTATATATGTGTCTAAAGACATATGTATTGACAGCAAAGACATTTTAAATGACAGATGCAGAAGTAGATTTTCACAAGACCTTGAAACATTTCTATCATTACTGTTGAGTGGCAACTGAATTTCTTTGAATCATTTACATTTAATTTAATTTTTTAATTTAAAACTCTTTGAAAAATGTGCTGTCTGCATCTGCATTTCAGATGTTTTTACGTTTTTATATTCTCTGTATTCTCAGTTTTACTGTATATATAAAAAGTCATTCAGTCGCTTGATGTCATCAGAGAGAAGTGTTCCATCAGGAAGAAAAAACTTAAAGATCCTTTGAGAAATGTCTGTGGGATCACAGTAGCATCGTTAAGCCCTTTCAGGCAGATGGACCTTGGCAGACACACAGAGTTTAATCTCCCCTGCACGCTTCCTCCCGACTTCCCAAGCTGCGGCCAAAGAAGGGAGGCTGAGGTTAAAGTCGGACTGCAGGCTGAGGAAAGGTCAGCGGTCCTCAGGAAGTGATGAAAGTCAATTAAGAGCATCGCTCTCTCCCTCTGGCGCTCGCATTAGTCGCTAGGGCCAGTGTGAAACCGTATTCAGCCACCTGCCGAGGTCTGCGAGCTCCCTGCCATAAGGAAAGTTACAAAAGCGAGGCCCTGGGTCTCCCAATGAGGATAAACCATATTCAAAAACACGGTAACAATGTCAGAGAAGGTGATGTCATCACTTCACTATAAAGGACAGACGACGAAGACGTCGACGATTTCAGCCAGGGTGAATAGATTTGGAATATAAAGAACCTTTCGTATCGGCTGATTGCGTCGTAAAGAAACACAGATGTCTGTGATATGCTAATTTAAATGTCCAGCTATGAATTTGAATGTACTGCAACATATATAATTAGAAAGTGGCATGAAAAAAGAGCTTCAATTAGACATGAAATTAGCCTCCATTTGTCACTCGCTCATGTGCAAAATGAGAGACGGGCCTGACAAGTCAAAATCGGGAGGCGTCTTCGTTACTCTCCCAGTCCAAGACCCTTTACTCTCATGCTACGGTTCAGCTGCTCTGGCCGTGATATCCCAGAAGACAGCGATAGCGTATTTACAGAACCCGGACCTGTACGTAGGCGGGTTTCCAAAAAGAAAAACGGCAGGACCCCAGGAGCGGAGCAGGTCACTAGTCACAGCCTGGGCTCAAAGGCCACGGCCACGTGTGGGTGGCTCTGATATCCTGTCGCATCCAGAATGTTCCTCAGGAACACTGACTGCTGCCGGCTTTGTTATCTGGGGAAATTAATAGAGTAAAACAAACAAAAAAAAATACTGCTTCAATAGTAGCTTTGGTTGGAGCGAGCAATCGCTGCTTTACTTACTTAGCTGTCCGTGCAGGTGAGCAATGTAGGCGCGACGGGGGGTAAAAGTAGCCCCCCCCCCCCCCAACTGACCGGCTGTGCCCCCCCAAAGATGCTAAAACGATTAGCCTTTTAGCCAGAGTTGTGACTAATGGTGGCTACAGATCATCTGCCCACCCCATGCCTTTTACAAATACTCCCCGTGTCAACAACCATTCTACAGCAGATTCTGACCCTATGAAAAATGTTCCTAGATAAAGTCAGACAGAGCTTCTTGAAGAAAATAACGGAAATAATGTAAGATGCCGAAATATAACATATTATATGAAAAAAAAAAAGCAGGGGAGACGGGTACTCGTGATGTCAGCATAGAGATCGACCCGCCCGTCCATAACGAGAGAGAACCCGTATTTCATATTATACATTGTTAGCTTCAAAGGAATCGATCTTCTTGTCCGGATGGCGGCTCACTTTCCATAAAGACAGATTGTTTATTGCGTAGCGTACAAACACACGTTTGAAGCATAATTGCTAACAAACGCTGACGGTAAATCCATTTTCTCAGGCCCCTCTGCGTGAAAAATGGCCGGCTCTTGTGCATTCCTTAATATGCTAATATTTAAAATTTGACTTAAGCGTGGCTGAAGGACAGAAGACTGAGCACCTCGTTGCATGACTGCAAGTAATGATGACTAACACGGTTCCTTGGTTCCGCAGTCACATGATTCTGATATACAGACAGTCCAAACCTTTTCACAAACCCCAGACCACAAGTGCAAGATGAAATAGATCTCAGTTTCTCATGAAGTGACACATCTCATTGTCTTTTGTTATTTTGGAAGATCTACCCATTGACTCAAGTGAAAACCGTGTGTATGAGTGTGTGTAAACCCATTGGAACTCTAATACAGTAATATATGAACTCATTTATACAGTATAGCATGTTATTCTTAGTGGTTTTGACGTTGCATTTTGACTTGATTATTAGAGAAATGTGAAGGTCATGGAGCGAACTTTCAACATAATAAAGTACAGCGCTCACGTCATTCAAGCTGATTCCTTCAAAACCGCGGCACCGTGTCAGTTGCGTGGCCACTATGATCGAGAAACGCTGACTGAACTGCCACTAAAACGTCACGGTCCACTGAATATTAATACACGTGAAAAATTGTAATACGTGTCATTTTGTGTCCTGGCACCCTGTCCCTGGGGACTGGAACCCTGCAGCTGAGTACTGGAAAAGCGATAATGAAAAATGGATGGAAGGACAGATGTCTCACGCTGTCACCGTTCACAAATGTAGATTTACCTCTGATGTTTTACTGACTCGCTGACAAATCTAGCCGAAGTAAATTAAGGGCCCGCTTTGGACCCCACAACGTGATGGGCTCCTGAAATGGAATGATTGATCTTCCGGCAACTCCCCTCCCCGCTCTTCAAATTTGATCGTCAGTACCACCTACTGGGAAATTTTATCTTCAGTACATACATGCACCCCCCCCCCCCAATTGCATTTTGCTTGGGCGCCAAAAAGACTTGGACTCACTGCTTCCAGCAGCAGGAACAGCCTCCGTAGGCCTCAACAGAGCATCACACGGGAGCCATTTCTCCTACGTGAGGGCCATGCTAGTTCACAGTTCAAGTTCGCTTGCGATGTCTCGCTTGTTGCCGAATGCTCTTCTGCCGTTTCTCACGCTCGGGCCCGGGGGGGAGCGGTGCACGCTATCTCCCTGTAGATGTGCGGGTTTTTCGCGGTATCACCCCAACTGCGACCGATCTGCCGTGAACCACCGGTGCTAATCCGGGAATAGGCTTTGACACCTTCTCTTGGCTGAAAGGTGCCGTTTTCTGCTGCTCCTCCCGGAATTCTGAGCTGAATAACCTGGTGGGACAGGTTTGCGAGCCTGACCACGCAGATCGGACCTGGAATTGACAAGCGTGGCCAGCTCTACGTGTAGTGCTCCCCCCACCCCATCGTCTCTGCCTAAGAGGCCATTGCACGCCTTCTTATCCCCCCCATCTTGTAGGCCCAGAATGCCGGTCCATATGTCGTTCAGATCTGGGGCAGCAAAAACCTTATTGGCAGGAAAAATAACACAGCAGCAATGAGGGAGGCTCCTGGACAGCGGGATGTCACTTCTCTCTCTTCCACCTTCGATTTCTCTTGTCTTTGGACAAAGCAGGGGCTTGTTTATGTACCACAAGATTCTGAAGGTTGGTTGCCATGATAGAAAGTCATGGCCTGTCACCTTGACCTTAAACATTATGCATTATGGTGTCTGATTTATGCATATCAGTCCACAGGCATGTGCAACGTTATTATATGCGCCGTAGGCAATCATAATATTGATTTAAAAATACCGGATCCATCAGTCTTGGATCACTGAAAGCCTGTTCTGTTCTATACATAAAGCCCACATTAATGGAGTAAAGTGGTGAAAACACACAGCCACACAGCCACGAAAACACTAATAATCATATAAAATGACTTGTTTTGGCTTTTAGGGGGAATTTCATTCCAGAGTGAACATTACATGGGATAGCAGTCTGTCAGAGAATGCTCTCAGGTTTACCCTTCAGCTGCTCTTTGTCTCTGGACTGTCAGAAAAATGTGAACGTGAACACATGTAAGCCTCCCTTCCCTCCCCTCATGAGAGAAAAAGGGCAGGTAAACCCATGACCCCCGCAGGACACAGCTCTGCTCGGCGAGGCACCACGAATCTCAGTAGAAAAATGCCCCTGAAATGCATCGCAGACCAGCGCCCCCTGCTGCCCCGTGTGTCTTGCAGCAGACTTGCCTTAGCTGTAGCCCAGTGTTGCCAGGGAAGGAAACTGAAATAAAATACTGCGTTTCATATCTTCCTGCAAGTCACTTTAAACGGCATTTTGATAACTCAAGGAATTGTGGGAATTTAGGAAATCACTGCACCTCAAACATTTCTGTCTTTCTAAAATCCCTGTTATACCTACCGCCATGTTTTTTATTGCTTACCCTGAAAATCATTCCTTTCCAGGAAATAAAATGGCTTATCTATATATATTAAATGACATGTCGTAATACTTAAGGCCATGTTTTTAGTAATTTATAAACACATTTAAAATGCATTATAATGCATTCATAAAGCATTATAAACATGGATATAAAAATTTATAAAAAGACATGCATAATTAAGATTGCATCATTATTTGTTAAAAATGTATCTATAAATGACTAAAAACCTTAAGTTACCGAAATATCTTCCACATCACAAGGTTTGAAACACCTTTCACATCCTGAAGCATCTGCACCAAGAGCAGCATGAAAGCTGAATCAGTTCATAATTCAATTAGGACATAATTGTACTGGTTACTTTTAAGTGGTCGGAGTCAACCAGCACTGTTAAATTTCCAAAGCTTTTCATGACGACTCTACAAAGAGCTTTGAAATTAAATTAGCACTAATCAACTGTGTTTTGCTCTCCTACAAATTACTACGGTAAGATTAATCGTTCAATTAAACACTTTTCAAAAAGTCATAAGAGCATGGTTTTTGTCTTTTTTCTGTGCATACAAGCTTGTCCAGCTTTCCCAATATTCGTTTAACATCTAATAAAATCAGGCTACAGAGCATACACACAAAAATTGTGTGGCCAAAAAAAGTCATCGAATGAATTTAAATCAGCAAGTACTTAAAAGGCAATGATAGCATCTCTTTTTAAAGCTTAGCAACGTTATGCAGCGATAAGGTGAAGTCTGCTGAGTACCTGAATCTCCTGAATGGCCAGGTTACCCCATCAATGGGTTTTTTTCTACCTACTGTAAAGCCATGGACATATTCTGGGATGATAATGGCAAGTTTCATAGGGATCGGACTGTCAAAGTGCTATAGGGAGAGCAAAAATTCATTTTCTCACGTGAATTAGGCAGCACGTAGTTCTGACCTTAACCCCACTGAAAGTCTTTGAGATGTGCCGAAGAAGACTTTACGGGGTGGCTCAACTCACCTGTCATCAGTACAAGATCTCAACGAGAAATCAATGCAAATCTGGATGAAAAAAATGTTCGAGATGCTGCATAATCACGTGGAAACAGGAAACGATGCACTTAGGAATGTTCACCACAACCAGGTAAAGGCGCCCCAACAAAATACTAAACTGCGCAACTTGTTTTCAGCCAGGCAGTGTGTGTGTGTGTGTGTGTATGTGTACAGTACATATCATTTATTTGTATATAAAGGAAGGAACACTTATCCACATAAACTTTAACATTAATGTAACAAAGCCACCACTTTTTATATCAGAAGGTGGGCAGAACCAGCAAGATTAGCATTTTCACCCTCGGGTACTTGGCATGACCTTTGCTGGACTCTTGCTTCCATTCTCTTACATGCTAAGCGTTCGCTTGCCTGTGGTGGTTATGGTTTGTTACAGTCTGTTATTCATTGTTTTTTATCATCAGCCGCTATAAAGTGCTTACTGCCTTGGATTTATTTCCCTGTACGGTTTGCAGGAAGCACATAAATAAGAGTCTCACTGTACTCTGTACCTAGAGTGCTACAGTAAACTTTACATGGTCAACCAGGACATCCACACCACATTTTTACAAAGATGACTAGTTGCTGGCCTGAATCTCTGCTGAGACAGACAGACAGGAGAGAGAGGCCCTGCCTTTGGCTTTTGAAAACAAGCTAAACGCTACAGGGCTTCCGCCACTGCTCCCACCTCTGCTGAACCCCGCAGGTCTGAGCAAGGTCCTTCAGCAAACGCGTCCTCCTTGCCTGCTCGCCGGTCACCCGCCGGACCCACGTTACACGTAAGGGTGCAGCCTCTGTTTTCGGGCCTAGCCTAGCTTGGCATCTTGCCATCAAACATGACTAAGATGAGGATTAAATTAAATCGAGGTTTATGCACAGTCTGGGTTCAAACTATGTCTCTGGGCAATGAGGCCACATCCTAAACTGCAATCATGATTATGGTGAAATGACTGGAGTCACAGCTCGGGGACTCAGGCTTTGGGCCTTGCTGGGGGACATTCCTTACCCTGACGTCCACCTTCTACTCTTAGTTTCTGCTCTGCCCTTTTTCTGATGCGTTTACTGTAGATCTGGGTTACCATTAAAAAACTGTAGAAATGAGCTGAACATTTTAATCACAGTCAAAAAGATGTAATATAGATTGAGGTAGATCATAAACGTAACACAGAAGCTAATGTCTAACACGCAAATGACTGACTTCCTCGCTCTGGGGGTGTAGCCAGGCGACTCTGTCCCCCCACCCCTCGAGTGAAGAGGACTGAGCCAAGAAAACTGAAGAGTTGCTGTCAAAACACAGACTGATGACTTTAGTCTCCTTCCTGTGATGCACCCATTTTTCTCCTTGTTTTTTCATACAAAACAAAATTGTACTTTAACACTGAGGAAGTCAAAAAAAGAAAGATTGACTAGAAGAAAAGCTAGAAATTCTTACTATTAGCAATCAGATTTTTCATGTTAAAAATAATTTTCTTGATCTTAATCTTCCAGGATCCTAAGAGAAGTCAAATCCTATCTCTCCGCTCCAAGTATCCGAGGCCATCCTGAAATGGGATCACTGTGGGACCATCTGCCCCCGAAGCGCCGTTGACCAAATATCTACACCAAACATCTCAATTCCCATGTAATTCAAGGATATCTTTTGTTGGAATCTTGTTTGGAATGCTTTTATGTCTTGAAAAGCAATTTATTTGAAGTAATTCAGACCACGAAAATTCTTTACGGTGTTAAGTAGTGGTTCTCCTAAGAAATAACGGACTATAGCGTTGAGTGGTAAAGGCTTCCCATGGGAACCTAGGTCCATATCCCTAGACCTGCCTCATTTCCATCGTTACATCTTCGGCATGCCAGTGTTGATATAACTCATTCTCATCCTGCTGTTTTTCCTTAAGGTGCTATATAGATCTTATCTTTTGCTTTGTTTGTGCCTGACCAAGTTGCTAAGAAGAATAAATGTAAATACTGACAAAATTTCTTGTAAAGCTTCTAAATTACCGAAGACTCTCTACTGATGGCGACCCCATGTTTGGATTAAAAGAACAATCAGTCCCCAAGGGCGTGCGCAAAACATTGTCACCCATCAAACTGACTAAACTCCTATATCATAGCATGCGAAAAGACACACGAAAAAACTCAAATCAGCAGCTGAACGCATGTGATTTCGGACAGCATCCGCTACCGCCGTGACGCAAGGGATACAACTCACACATCAGAAGGCATGTATTTCAAAGAGAATAATCCAAGCTGTGTCGCCGTTGTGCCCTAATAAGGCCAATCTGACTGCATCAGGTAGCGATTGTGGCTTGAACGACTCAGAATGCTGGGACTTCCTGTCTGACGCGGCTTTCACAGCCATGCTCGAACTCAAAAAAACACAGAAAAAAAACAAAGATATAAGCTGACTCTGCTGCGATAATGACATGTGCTAGCTACTGTACAAAGCAAGTCATGATAGCTAGCATGTAAGGGTGCCGATTTACATATACTTCCATTGTACTGTGCCTGTGTGTCCACAAGCTGACTATCCTGATGACAGCGGGCTGTGGATCTCCTAGCTCCGTACATGCCCAATTAAGCTTACTTCCGATGCCTGTAATACCCACAGTTCTCTGTGAGAGAAAAAAGTGAAGCTCAATTGAGCTTCCAGGTGATGGCGCCACTTCCTGTCAGCTTTAGACTGGGTTCCTAGCGTCTGTCAAGGAGATCCGGAACGAGCAGGAGAATCCCCGTAGCGATTCTGCCTGGTTCCGTGCGTGTAGGATGAACAGTATGGAATCTTGACTGTTTCTTTTCATTGCATTCTATAATTCAAAGAGCGTCGACACAAGATGATGTGCATCCAAGCGACAATTTTTGAGGATGGAATGATTCGGTCCAAATGTTTGCCCATCACAAGCCCCCTTAGATACCGGCGTGTTCTTAATTTGGATGAAGACCTTGTGGGCCGAACAAGGTTTCTGCTCTCCCTGTGGCGTGGAGAAGGTTTGATCAAAGAGAAACCTACGATGAGACTGGAAGTGTGCCAAGGTGGGGCGGGGGGGGGGGGGGGGGAGGGGGAGAGTGAGGGGGGGGGGGGGGGGGGGGGGGGGGGGGGGGGGGGGGGGGGGGGGGGGGGGGGGGGGAGTAGCTGGCCCAGTACAGTGACAGCAAAGCGGCATCACGCCCTCGACGGTGTAGGTGTGGCTGTCTGAGTGACACCATTAAGGCTGGCCAGACCCAGCTGATAGCTGCTGCCCGCCACAGATTGACAGGGCAATTAATCATAGGGCTCCGTCTCAATGAAATCATCAGATGAACGCCCTCCATGTTTGCTAAAGGGCTCGAGTTCCTGTTTATCATGATGAGGAGAAGGGCGAAGAGCAAGAGGCACTTCTGTCTCGAAAACTTCAAAATGTTTGCTTTATTTCCCTCCCTTTATTTCCTGCTCGTGTACTCAGATGTGTTCCGATCTCATAAAGACTCTTTAACAAATTGGGATCATTTATGCTTTAGTCATTAATAGTCTCTTTCTCAAGGGTATGGTACCTCTCCCAGTATCTTGGATGTAAACTATTTCAACTTAACCTCATAGCATGTTCTCATCAAACTTCACTCCGTCAGGCTGTTTCTCTATGGTGCAATGGCCGCATTCCCCGAGGGATTTCAACCACCATCCTCCAGAACTGCTTCTTTCTCATGTGACGGCTTGCTGCCCTGCGCCACATAACCCAGTGAATAAGCACAGTCATCAAACACCGGCCTCATTAACTAACCCAGTTTACTCACGTCTCACCTCATAAACATAGGGTTTGGGGACCGTACACCTTCTGGCCGAAAAAGACACTTTGGCATTTCTGTTATTTTCCTCATTGTGTGTGGAAGAGGAGAAAGAGCCATCCACTAACATCGGCGTTACCTTAAATCGGCCCGTTTTTTGGTGCCTTTGAACAGCTGCGCTAGCAGACTGAGGAATCACTGATGTGTTTAACAGCTTTCTGTGTGCCTGTTTATTTCAGCTTGCCTCCGCGGCGCAAGGGTCACTGACCGCTGGAGGAGATTCTGCATTTTTAATGGTTCGGCCTGGTTTATGCGTCGGCCTCATGAATAAACCACTCGAGATGACCACGGCTCTCGCCTGCTGATGGGCACCATGGCAGCCGCTCTCTATTTGAGCGTAGACAAAGGCGGGGGGCGGGGGGTTAAAATAATACAACAAAAAATTGATAAAATGATATAGCAAATTGAAAGCTAATGAGTGGTGGGGGGGTGGATACATAAAAAATGGATTGGAATGGAATTTCAGAGACACGCCCTTATTTTTATATCAAACTCAATGGCTCATTCAGCGTTTCCATTACAGCTTTTAACTGTGTAGCTTGGGGAACTAAGAAGCAGTGTTTCAATTGTCACATGGGACTGATTTTGGAGACGCACAGGTGCACATATTAAGCTAATCAGCACCATATCGCTGACACCCCAACCCCACAAGCTGCAGAATTATAGCAATAAATAAGTTGTAAATTCTGGGTGTGGTTGGGGTAAGTTAGAGGGGAAGTGCTTGGCGGGGGTTGGGGGGGTGTTCAATCAGCGATAAAAACTGACAGAAAATCACTCCAGTTGTGATAGGTGCTTCTTGGTTATATGACAGGAGTGTTTGTCTTATCGCAGTCCATCCCTCAACCTACATCTCTCGCAAATGACGGTGGTCGGTTGCTGTACTGGACCTAACAGGCCAGGTTCATTTCCAGCGTAAATGGATGGGGTTCATAAACCCGAGGGATATTGCAGGGGGGTTTGGAGAAATGCTGACACCCACAATCCCTAGCGACAGCCCCCCCGTGTCCTTAGATGACCCAGCGTTAGTGTGACGAATGACTGCAGCAGTGGACAGGGGCTTTCCGATTGACTGGGCTAAGTCCCCGGAGCCGTGCGCCAAGGCTTTACGTAAAATCCGTGATGTAGCATAAACAAACAGGGGTGATTCTAGGATTTTTTTTAGGTGGGGGGCATAATTTGTGTAACAGGCTCATCCTTTTCACAGTTTCACAGTTACACTTTAATTGGTAATTATAGTCCTGCAAATTCCTGTGTTTTCCTTTTTTCCTGAGAATACGTCAGAGAGAGAAAGAGAGAGATATTTGGCTAGCTGAGGTCTTTTGACATCTTTTACCTTCATAAATACCTGCAAACGGACACTCGCACGAGTTTAGAACCTGACGCGACCCTTCGATCGAAAAGCAAATTCTGCCGCGGACTTCTGATGTTTCAGAATCACTGGGTTGAGGACTGTGCACACAGAATAAGGGAACTCCCATAGCTAAACCAACATCACTTTAGATGACCCTGTTTGTCACTGCCTTCTTTTTAAGGTGGTTAAGGGAAGTTCCCGGGGAATATGAGTGGTATGGCAAGCTACATCCCCATTAAAAGTAGTCGGCTTAAAATAAAAATCTTCTGCACTCCCCGTTCTGGCTGAAATTCCAGCTGGCACCGTGTTTCAATGTAGAGGATAAGCTCTGAAGGGTCCTCAGAACAAGATGAATTCTGGTCCATCGCGGGGAGTTTTCTGAGGTCCGGGAGACTTCAGGAAGTTTATCTTTTATTTAGATGAAAATGTTCCCGGCTATTTTAGAATCGACGCGTTTGGGTGACGGATTTGGCTGCTCCCTCTATTCCTCTATGGCTGCATGTAAAAACAGAAAACTGCTGAGCACGAGAAAAATAAAACACCCTCCTGTATGCAATTTGCTCCTGATTTTCCTATCAGAATGGGAGGCACCTTGAGAGGTGGGCAGCGTAAACAGTTTGTAACATCTGTAAACATTCTACATGAAGCCAGAAAATATATGAATACATAGTATTTAGGAATGGGTGCGTATATTCATTCGAATGACTGACCTAAAATTAACCAGCATGCTTAAGGCCTAGTTTAACCATTAATATCAATGTTTTACGAATACCGTATTTTATAATGTAATTTGGAAATATATTTTTTTACATACATTAGTTTGACACAGTGGCTGATACTTTGGCCTCCCACCCCCAAAGGTTTGGGGTTCGAATCCGGCCTCTGTTCTGTGTGTAGGGACTCTGGGACCTCATTCGTGTGTCAGGTTGGTTTCCACTGGATATGCTGGTTTCCTCCCACAGTCCAAAGACAGACAGTAAGGCTAACTGCTGTCTCTAAGTTGCCAACTGCATGAAAGATAATTGCTGCATGTGTCTGAAAAATATGTCGCTACTATGTACAGTACTAGTCAAAATTTGGTCAGTACTAGTCAAAATACCCACAGAAATATCCATTTGTACTATTTTCTACATTTTAGAATAATTATCAAGCCATCAAGCTCTATGGCTTGGGACCCAGAAGGTTGCTGGTTCAAATCCCTGAGTTGACAGAGCGATCCCATCATAGGTCCCTTGAGCAAGGCCCTAAACCCCAGTTACTCCAGGGACTGGCTGCCCCTGCTACATGCCAGTTCCATGAGGAGGCCTCCTGAGATGATTTTCCAGCTGTCCTGATGGAGGTCCCACATTCCATCACACGTCAAACTCCTCCAAAACCATCTCTGCTGGATTTAGGTCAGGTGGCCTGATCATGTGATGTAACATTATCGCTCTCCTTTGTGGGCGGCTTGCCGTATCCACATTTTTGACTGTACTTATATATATGTCTCTCTATAACGGTATATTTGTTACATTAAGAAGCAACTATTAAAATGTACATATCTTAATCACATTGATGCTGAAATATCTGCTTGAAAATGGTGGTGTCATTCAGTTTGGTGAATACAAAAATATAAGATAGTATAAAGGCTGCATGATATTTATGATTACCTACAGTTTTTTTTTCGGAAAGATGATACAGTGCTAAGTCATGCCGCTATTTAAAGTAGAGGTCAGCTTCATGTGCGACTCGTACTGCTTGCTGGTCATACTGCTGACTGCTCATACTGCTGGCTGCTCATACTGCTCGCTGCTCATACTGCTGGCTGCTCATACTGCTGACTGCTCATACTGCTAACTGCTTGTACTGCTCATACTGCTCGCTGCTCATACTGCTAGCTGCTCATACTGCTGACTGCTCATACTGCTGGCTG
>JAODKE010000120.1:639977-663984 GCA_026779605.1 Mormyrus hasselquistii
CTGCTTGTACTGCTCATACTGCTCGCTGCTCATACTGCTAGCTGCTCATACTGCTGACTGCTCATACTGCTGGCTGCCCATACTGCTGGCTGCTCATACTGCTTGCTGTTCATACTGCTGGCTGCTCATACTGCTCGCTGCTCATACTGCTGACTGCTCGTACTGCTGGCTGCTCATACTGCTCGCTGCTCATACTGCTGGCTGCTCATACTGCTGACTGCTCATACTGCTCATACTGCTCGCTGCTCATACTGCTAGCTGCTCATACTGCTAGCTCGTACTCGTGCCCCCCCTCCAATGAGCCATTGTGCCCCCCCACCCCCCCTCCAAAATGCAACCTGCCACAGACACCAACGTTTATTTTAATTTTATCTTTTAATAAAGGCATTCATTCTAAATAAACTAAAAAAAAAATATCTTGAATATTTAACGTTATACCTTCCGGCTTCATTTAGTGTCTGGTTTTTCAGCACAGATTTAATTTTCAATCGCACTGCAAAGGGCTGCCACTCATCGCATAATATCTTGCACAATCAATGCTCTCACCCCCCCACCCCGCTCAACCCCGCCCAGTAACACCAAGACTGGTTTGACTCCCTGCAATGCTGTATGTTGTGCATTGCATTGTAAGTCTAATAATAACAATAATATATACATATGTAGCCTTCAGACTGCAGGAGTCATCTGATCCTGATTAGCCACACATGACTGTTCCTGTCCCTCTCGCCTTGGACTCTCTCACACCTCACGTTGCTTGACATTGAATATTCCCCAGTTAGCAACAGCAAAAAATGTGTTTTTTGGCACTGTGAAAAGTTTGCTCTGAAAATGTCACCCATACTAATGAGCCACATGCACTGAAATTACCTTTTTCTTTCTTTCCTACCTCTGCAAATTTCTTCAGCTCCATATCACTGTTGCCTTCAGCCCACAGTTTGTGGCCTCCAGACATTTCGCACTCAGTAATCAAACTGCTGCCTATACTCTGTTATTGGGGTGTGGTACGTAGCTCCGCATGTTAGAGATCTGTGCTTCTGATCAGAAGGTTGTCCCAGCTTTGGCAAACTGATATCGCCACTGGGTCTCTGACCAAAACGCTCCACCCACAGTCGTTGCAGGGCTCGGCTGATCCTGCGTTCTCCATTGTACGTCGCTTTGGATAAACCTGTCTGCTAAAAAAGAAACACAAATGGAGTCTCTTTGTTAGGACCAAACAACAAGAGAGAGGATGCCCATGAAAGGATGTGTGACCATGCAGATGTGCCACTCGGAAACCTAGAGCCAGGGTCTGTCGCACACATTTTACAAAGTTTCCCTGAAAAGCCCAAAGGACGTGGCTGTCCTGTGTGTGATGCGGAGCTCACCCTCCTTCCATGCCTGTCCCCAACATGTCTGCATTTATTCCAGAATCGCAGACATTCCTCTAAGGGCTCAGCAGCTCTCAACACCTAAGCAACATCTCTACATACTTACAAGCATCCAATTATACTGTACAGTATCAAAAGCTGCAGCTGGCTACTCTATACACTATTTTTTTTTTCAGATCTTATTTTAAAATACCTCGGGTGACGTTTCTTCACAGCTGAGTGGCACTAAAACACCATAATAAAGGCTACTATCAGGCTGTTACATCCGAAGGTCACCCACAATAAAGAGGCCCACATCGCGTACTCAACATAATGGGAAGCGTCACTCTTGAATGCTAATTCTTTTGGAACTTTGCATCAAACTTGGAGAGGTCGGCACAGGACCGTAGCCGTGACCCATGAGATCCGTCATTAACGACGAAGTGCGGGTCTACGGATCGGCCGAAGGAGCCGATTGCGCTGGACATTACACCATTCTCCTCCCCGGTCTAAATTAGTCCGTGTTCCTCCATCTTGGCATGTCCTCTGCCTCCTCAAGGAACAGAGATATCTGGCGCACGGAGCCACCGCCAGACTACTACACTCACTCTCTCTGATCCTTAAAAAACTCTTGGCATACAAATAAAGCATCCAAATATGCAAAGTAGCGCCAAGCATGAAGATACTATTAAGCACAACAGAAACAAGAGCTGCAGCGATGGCGCCGGCTTCCGTTTCAAGTCCGCCAAGCAATTCTAATCTCTTTATAGAGCCAAGTTGGACCTGGAGCTTATATAAAGCATAGATTTCACTGAATGTCGCTAAGCATCACTCAAATTTGGGTCAGTAGGCAGCGAACATCATGACGCTACCTTGGCCTGAAGGAAGAAATTCCCTCATTTAGGGGTCAAAAAAAATGCCAAGGACTTGAAACATATCTCATATCCAATTCAGTGTGAATAAAACTGATTAGATTTTTAACGCCATTCCTCATCTGAGTTTATCTGATTTTGTTTATCAGTTTTTTTCCCTCCTGTTTTATGTTGGATGGAATGTGAAGTGTTGTCATTTGGTTTATTAGCTGTGTATTATGCCTTCGTTTCATTTTACCATACAAACATGGTCAGCAAACAAACATATTTTATACTGAGGGGCAGACTTGGACAGTATTAAGGTAATGCCATGATATTTTGAAATGAGAAAATTCAAATTTAAATCGGCAAGATTTCAAATTTCCACGATAGCGCACATTTTGGAAAATCAAAATATCATATACTGTGCTATAATGTGTGGCAGGTATGACGGCATGGAGGATTAGGTACCGTTTGTCAAGAGAGACCTCAGGGGCAGGGAACCCAAATGCAAAGCACACGGAAATACAGGGGACGGGAGTCTGAGTCAGGGGGCCGAAAGGTAAGCAGGCACACGCGCCGATGTGGAGGAAAGGACAGCTAGTCCAATAACAGCAGCAATTAGGGAAAGAGATAAGCAAGTCAGCTGTTAGAATTCGGGTAAAATTAGAGATAGCGGAAAACAAGACAACTGATAGATTTGGGGATAATAAGAGACAGCGGAAAACAAGTCAACTGTTAGAATTCGGGTAAATTAGAGATAGCGGAAAACAAGACAACTGATAGATTTGGGGATAACAAGAGATAGCGGAAAACAAGTCAGCTGTTAGAATTCGGGTAAATTAGAGATAGCGGACAGCAAGACAACTGTTAGATTTGGGGATAATAAGAGATAGCGGAAAACAAGTCAGATGTTAGAATTGGGCCCGTGGCTGTGGAGAGTGGTCGAGACCCATCCTCACACCGTCCAAGAAAACTCACGTGCCTGGCAACAACACGTGAGCGATAGATTGACACGGCAGCCATGTGCACGCCGAACTTGCGACCTTATTACGTTTGTCTCCATGAAGACAGAAAATGAGAAAATAACAGCCTGCCTATCTATAATTTTTTTCCCTATTAAGGAATGATTGGAATGATTATGTGTAGACGGCGTTCATAACAGCATTGATCACGTTCACACAATAACAACGTTCGTGCATACGGTAAATGATATTACATCCATTTGTGCCTATCATTCCTATTCAAGTTAACAGCATTTTGCCATTTACTTAACAATTATCGGTGTTTGTTTATATTAATACTTTATAATGTAATGAAATTCCCATGTGAGGCAAGACTGCTTCACCAATTACATGTCAAGCATGCAGTGTGTCACATAGGCTGATGTCACATATTTTGGGCGGGCTACCCAATTTTTGGTCTCCTTCCTTAGAAAATAATTTTTCTAAACCGATTTAGTCTTTTGCCCCGTGTTTTTTGTACTTATTAGATACAAATTTTACTGAGGGACCCCTTTCCTCTGCAAATGTAACCGTTGGGGACCCTATTGAGGCTAAAGGTCGAATCCCCCCTGGTACATCATAGCATCCAGTCACCGAAAGATGCCGTACTTAAAGCAGCTCTCCGTACAGCATTTAATTTAAGGATTTATCGAAAGAGTTTGGCGGCCATTGACTGCGATGCTCTGATGCCTGTTTGGACCGCAAACAATGAGGGCTGCATCGATCCTGGGAGGAAGAATTCGGTCCAGTCCCTCCCACCTCAGAGAAGCTCACTGTCACTTTTGGTACCGCTCTTCTGAAGGTGATGGACAGCAGGGGGGCGGGTGGATCCAGCTACGTGTGATTCCTGCTGTTGTTTGTTGCCATCTCTCTGTGTCTCTAATGAAGGGGCAGCGAGGAGGGGGGGGGGGGGGATGTTGTTGCTGGAATTCCAAACACCCAGAGACGTGACTCCCTTAAAGCAGGGAGGGATACTCACTGAATACTGGAACTGGCAGTTAATTGAACAGCAGAGGAGTGTGATCCTGGTTCAGTAATCCTGGGTGCATCCAGATGTGTGTGTGTTTATTTTCCTCTGCCCTGCTGTTCAGACCACATCACTGCTGGGAAGCTCCAAAACACTGCCTCTGCACCTCCGGGGGGAGGAATTAAAGTTTCTGACTTTCCAGGTATAATGAAAATGAGAAATATGGCAACAGCAATTCGGTCGCACTTAGTCACTTCCTCTGGAACCTTCTGTTTTGGGTTATTTTGATAAAAAAGAAGTCAGTTTACTCAGTAAAAGACAACATACTCTGTGTGTCACCAGGAATGATGATCAAGACCCTTAAGCCACAGTTGCTCCAGGGACAAGCTGACCCTGCCTCCTCTCTGAATAAAAATCACTGCTTATTTCCATGATCATGTCATGCCTCCGGTGGCACTTTGACTTCCAGATTATCTGTAGCAGTTTCTCTCTGCTGGAAACAAGCTGCCTTTGTAATTACCGATGTGGTGATTAATCGGTACAGATCGATCTCAGGGCACATATGATGGTGACCGTTCTCTTCTACCCCATGTGCAACAAGCCAAACCTTACGTGTCTCACTAAATCAGGATAAAATGATCATCTTCCTTCTGCGGCGTGACAGGGAAAAAGTGTAGGTCCATTTTTCCGAAGGCATGGCTGTATCGAACCTACATTGGATCTCGTCGGAACGCTACCGTGGCCGTCTGGAGGCTCATCCATCATGGGGATGGCGGGGAAGGAGAGCGCGATTAAACGGTGCTCAGGAAAACACAGTCTGTTCAAAAACAAAGAACTCTGCTATGTATGACAATGACCTATAATCACCCAGAAAGCTATGCACTACTATCTGACACACCCTTACTTCCAAGTGAGCTGGGTTTTTTTTCCAGTTTTAAATACAAATTCTGCTACACCCAAGGTCCGTTCATTCATTAATTCATTTTCATTAAGTTTTATTTTACCAGGCAAAGCACTAAGAACGGTTTCTTATTTATACTGACAGTCTGGCATTGTAAGCTGTTTTATATTCACTGCTTAATGAACACTATTTAGTTATTTATGATTACTGTTTCATGGTTGTTCTCTTTCTGCTTGAACTAGTGGCCGAAATTATGCAAATATTTCCAGATTTTAGAGATCGCAGAACTTTATTCCAGTTACTCCAGTTACTTTTTTTATCGCCCAGAGTATAATATTCTTAATATTCTTTGATTGTTTATAAACATCACTGCCAGTATTCCTTTAGTAATTTTTAAAGTGTAATGCCAAAAATGGTAGGTGTTCCCACAATTTCGGCTGCCTCCTGTCTCCTGTCACCACAGTCTTGGAGTTAGACAAGCAAGCATTTCTATAAAAACATCGTGCTGAATACAACTGCGTATGTGACAAGAAAAATTTGATTTGATAGACTGAGAGCGCAGCAGGTCCATTTAGGGTCGTGTCTCGCTGGTACCACTGTGGATTTCACTACGCTGATACAATCCCGCATCCAAGCTTTCAGCTTTCATTTGCTGGACATTACAATTTATTGGACACCATTTTCAGTACACAAATATACCCCATTACAATTTACTGGACACTGTTTACTGTACACAAATATATCCCACGATTATGATTAAACCTCCAGCGATACAAACATTAGGCTGAAGATATTCTCAGCTCTTTATAGCCCTAACCAGTGCAGCAAAAAAGCAATTACATTAAAATACTTTACGGTAAAATATGAATTTGAGAATTATGTGAGGAACATCTTTCAGGCAATAAAATATCACATACACACACAAGAAACCCAATTATTGCCGTGTGGCTACAGATAATTGCATAGATTCATTGTAGGACACAGAGACATATATTACAACATCAAAAATTAAATAAGTTTTATCTTACCTGTGGGAAACATTTCATTTTCAGTATATACTAATTCTCTCACTAAAATACCATAACAGATTTATGGCTTTGGCTGTCCTATGAATCTATGTTTGAATGCTGTTTAAAGGGGCATCAGTAAAATATTCAAATTAAAACAAGTACTTTTGGTCAGGGAAGTGAGAAGGAATAAAAGTTAAGGCCAGTGCACTAATTACAGTGAATAAACGTCACACACTTCAATATAATGAAGGTGTGACAGACATTATCCACCCATACATCTTGGAAGGGTAGATCAGATCACATTAAGGGTGCTTTTTTGTTGCAGCACCAATAAAAAGTTTGATTACACTTGCTGGAAGCTGGGCTTCTTCATATTCATATTGTAAACTGTACTGTATTGCACCTACACTGTACAGTCTCTTACTGCCTATGGTATACTGTATGCATAATGTCTGTATAGTGTATCGTGTTGTGTGTTACACTGTTGCATTTGTGCATATGTAGAGCTGTATATTGTTGTTTTATGTATAGTTTACATGCAGCACACTGTTGTACAGATGTTTTTTTTCATGCAGTTTGCATTTATTTAATGTACTGCACTGCGAATAGGAACTCCTGACCCAAAACTTTCACTCATCCATTCTAGTAATTTGACTATAAAAGTTATTGGATTTGATTTGTATAATGTTTGAAAAAAAATTGCAAAAATTGTAAAAATAAATTCGAGTACCAGAATGCTCAAGGAACCTGAAAACCGTCACTACATCCTGGTAACAGCCTTGAGAACAGCTCCACAAACTTGAGGAAGTCGATTCATAGGTCAGCAGGAAATCATCCAACATACCTTTTCTGGGCTCATTAATGTTTAATGTGACTCATATTAAAAGGCCTGTATCTGCCCTGCCACTAGAGGTCCCAAGACCTTGTCGCCCCGCCCCCCCCGGTCATATCCCTGCTACGACCCCTGTTCCCTGTGGTCTTAGCATATTTTTCTCTTGCCTTATTTGTTCTTTCTTTATTCCTCCATCATTAGGCTCAGGGGCACAAGTGAGATTTTTGAAGTGGGGATGGGGTGGGAACCAAACAGCGAGCAGAAGGTCTCAACTCTCAAGCTTATCCAGCCATGATTAATGAGGCACAGTGTTACAGTGCTGCCTGCTACAGAATTACCACTCACCCAGAAATGGCCTATTAGAGAATAAACTACAGATTTCTCTACAGTTTGTTGCAAGTTTAAAAATTCACTGAGACCCAGTATATTATAATGTTACATATTATGTGAGGACACATTCATAGATTTATAGCTTTATTCTAACAGACGTAATTTAAGTTTAGGTCAGACTTTGATGAAGTCTTTGTTTGTTGCAGTAACATAAATGACACACAAATCACAGATATGGGAAAATATGCTGTCAACTGTATCCAGAAAAGGCTTGGTATCAATTAACCCTTATAGAAATTACACCTACTTAAATTGCTTCCTATTTGAAATAACAGTGTGACAGATCTTTGTTTTTTTTTCTGGGTGCTTTTTTTTTTCTGCGTCGCAACCGCTTTGCAAAACTGCATCAGTTCTCGACTTGTTCACGACCCAAAAGATGCAATGGTGGCGTGCAAACACGATGCGCAAAGTCACGCATGCGGCAAGCAGAGATGGTGTCTGAATAAAATGTTTTAGAGAGTGACATCGGTGTTTGAGTTACTAACCCTTTGTTAAATCGTCGCGGTCGTCGTGAAGGTGAGAAAAATGTAAGTCATCCGTAGGCCTAATAGGAATGCGTGCACTTTTCAGTGTCTACCTACAAATGGAGACAGTGGGAGCGCGTGAGTGGATTTCTGTCTGCAGCAATGACATGCTGTGAGCTGTTCGTCATGGTCGACACAATGATGAGGTCAAACGTCGCGATATTTAACCCTGTTTAGGGATACTACATATCAAAGTTTAGTTTTTTTTTTTTTTATCACATGTCCCTCTGCCCCCCGCCACCCGTGCCCCTGATTAGGCCCTACCTTCATTCCTCTCCGTAAATAAAACCCCCTATTCTGTCCCTCTCCATATCACGTGATGCTGTTTGCTTCTTCGCCCAGGGAGAGTCTTACCGTAGTTTAACGTAATAACAACAATGCATACAGTACAGCAATATCTCCCAGTGGGATGAAGGAGTTAAAAAAAAAAGCATTTCCAGGAAGCTCAAATCCCCACGGTGCCCTTTCACCAATTCATTTCATGTGCCAGACACCACTTCCTCTCTCTGTCGTAGTGCGAGCAACGGCAGCAAATATAATTCACAGCACCGTGCCCAGCCATGTTGACCCGGAGAGCTGTTTTATTTGATTTTTCAAAAAGTGCCCGCACCGGGTTGTCTTTGAGCCTCCAGTGAGAGAAAATTAAATATTTTCTGGAGATTTCCGGCTCCGGATCTTGTGTCCTGACCCACGACGGACCATCCTTGCGCTCGGCCCCGACCCTGACAAATCTTGCACCGGCGTGTGAGCACACGGGCGTCGGAACGGACGCAGTCGCTGCGGCTAATCCTACACCTTTGGTGAGCTCTGACCCCTGCCTGCGTTGCCAGAGGGTGCTGTACATCTCTGCCGTGTCCAGGAACTACCTCATTGTGTCCAACCTCCTACCAAATCTCAGACCCTCAACAAAATAAACACCGCATGCTACTGTTGTCATACCTGCTTTGTTTTTTTAATTTTTTTTTGCACATGTCCCAGAGGTGGAGATTTCAGGTCCAGAGAGTACAAATCCAGACCAGGATTTTGTTTTGTACCAACCAGTTGAGTATAAAAAGTCACAGTCACAGAGAACTCAATTGGTCGGTTGAAACAAAATCCTGGTCTGGATTTGTACTCTCTGGACCTGAAATCTCCACCTCTGACATGTCTTGTCTGTCTCTGAACCTTTTGCATGTATGTGGTTCCAAAGTCCTGGGGAACATCATTTCTGGCTGCTGTAAGCTGTGTTACTGCATATAGTTATTGAGACAAAGAGGACCCACTTACCTTGACTTGACTTGGGCAAAGTCAGCTCTACCACTCTAGCTGTAACATAGTCCACTCTGTCGGGTGTCTTCCTCCATCCCTGGTCTCCAGGTTTGTACTGTACTGTACATCCGTCCCGATTTAACCTCTGCTGAGTTCTTTGCTTTTTTTTTTTCCTCCCCAAGAAACGCAGAGTAACAGAAACGGGAACGCAGTGCACACAGACGAGCATCCTCTCCCCATACCAGGACACTCTAGGTGAGTTCTCACCCAATCAGTCACCGCTTTAATTTCCTCAGTTCTGCGTGCGAAATGAAGCCTGACCACCAGCTGACCACCTCGTTCAGCAGGCTACCGGAGAACCTTCGGGAGAATGAGAAGGTGCCTATCTTCCAGAACCACATCCCTAATCCTCTTTGCCTCCATCTTTTCCCCCATATCATGTTGGAATATTTAGTAAAATATTTATTCAGCCCAAGCATCACCACCCCCGCGAGTAACATTTCCTTCTCTAGCTTTTTCTGCCTCTTCTGTTTCTGCAGGGTCACGTATACAGCTGGATAATCCGACTCCACGGATGTGAACGATCTCAGAGCACAGCACCGTGCATTACAAGTCCAAATCGAGCAACCGCCTCACCCAGGGGCACCAGCTTCACGGAGGTGGGATCACACCATTCTGAACCACAAGAACCAAAGCAAACGCATTTAACAGAACCTACTGCACCTCTGGCATGTTAGACACACGTGTCCGTGTGGGATTTACACAAACGGTGCCCTGGCACAAGCTCATAACACACACAGGCTCCTGCCAAGCCCAACATGCACACAGACACCATGAATAAACGTGAGAAAACAATCCGAGGCCAAAATGGCAAACAATGACTCCCGTTCCTGCCATCCTGCGTTAGTTCCTAACTGACTGCCCATTTATCAATGTGCAGCCTCTTTCCAAACTCCAAGAGCAGTACTGGACAAGCCAGGAGAACCCCGAGTACGGAGGGACAGGGGCTCGGGGAAGGTCTAGGATTTTTTAAGGTGGGGGGCATAATTCATAGTGAGAGGCCAACCTTATTACCCAGTGATGTGTCTGGAATTGGTGAGTGACAGGAGGGGGAACCAATCAACATTCAGCTGGGGTCAGTGTCTCTCCAGCCCCACCCCTATATAAACCCCTGCTCAGCATCCAGATTGTGAAATCTGGAGTGTGTCGGGAGTCAATATGAGGTATTAAACATAATTTTTACCCCAACACACCATCTTTCCTGATCCTGTACCAGGCTTGATTCACAGCCGTACTTTTCACAGGGCCCACAGGAAGATAGCACCAGCCCGGCCCTCTCCCCCCAACAGAACAACCCGCATAAAATTCCTCTTGGCCTCCCGATAATTGCAGAGTTGTAATATCAAAGCTGACATTTAGCTTCCCCACAAGTGCGTCTCTGGGAGCGCTGGAACACGTGGCGTCGTCTCCAATTAAAACCCTAGATGGCGACGTGGCGGCATATTAATATCATCCGGGGAAAGGTTACCGTGGCGGCGGCGTTAAAACGCACCACCATCCCCTCCACACACCCTGAAGGGGGCCCGGCAGTTCGAGCTGTCGAGGGAAGCCTCGTAAACATACCCTAATCACCCACAACATCCAGGCGACCTCTGACATTTCCCTAATCGCCTGCTAATTACATTTATGCAAAATGCCGAATGACGGAGACGGAGGACGAGAACGGAGGGGGGGGCAGGTTGGGACATTCAGTGGGGGAGGCGGCCTCCTCTGTAAAATGACCCAGAATCCCTTCAAACCTTCATTATGATCTTTTCTATATAAACAAGTGGAAAACAGAACATTATAGCTGCATGGATATAAATGTGCGGTTGGAAACTCCTCAGTCTCAGCACATAGGCAGCGTCTTCCTGGAGCCGCATGCTTAATTACGTGTGCGACGGCCAGGCGGCTTCCATTTCTGCTTTGGTCCTGGACGCCCTCTCTAGCATGGAGGATCTTATTCTACTTCGCCTCTTTGTTGCCCACGCATGAATCCAATTAGTTATTGCTTGTATAACTGCATGGAACTGCAGGCTTGTAAAATACTAACTCACTGGTGTGACTGGCCATAAGCTATGGGTCAGGTGCAGTAGGACCTGGAGCACAGCTGGCCATCGAGCATCAAGGCTGCCTGTCCTGATCCTACCATCACTGCTGCGGTTAGATCCCTGATGGAATAACTATGTTTTTGTGTCCCACGAGTCAGAAACACTTTGTTTCTCCCTTTCTGATTCCAGATCAGTCTTCGGCACGTCCTTCTTGCTTATATACTTTAAAAGAACAGCACTGCAGCGCCACCTAGGCATCACAGTACGTATTACACGAAGCTTGTCCGCCATGCCAACTTCTTAGCCCAGGTTGGCGCGTCCGCAGAGACATGACGATGCCCGGCTGCCCGGGATCGGGGATTTTCCATAATGGATGGTGACACCTCCCCCCATCTGTTGTCTGCCGCACCCCCTGCGCACCATCGCTGCCCACCAGCCCTCGCTGCCGTGACCGCGCACTTTAATGAAGTCATCAGCCCCTCCTCCTTCTGCTGGTCGCCCACGCGTCGAGCCCTGGTCCCTGAGCCGCCGAACCCGGGCCCCGCGGCCGCCGAACCCGGGCCCCGGAGCCGCCTCTCAGGATCCAGCGGCACCCTCCATTCCTCAGGTAAATGGACTATTCCTCAAACAACCGGATTTTGTTCTTTTTTTTTTTTTTGACAGAGAATCGATTTCTCAGGGTTTCTCCAGAGCTGGGAATCGACTGGGTTTTAATATGTGAGTCTAATTTGGCTGGGTGTGAGCACAACTGCAACTTGTAACCGCAATTAAAATCAAGCAAATGACAAACCTGATTCTGTGATATATATTTTAAAACCTTTGACAGATATGTAAGGACAAGACTGAATGAGTCTTAGCATATGTGTGTGCATCACAATATTCTTAAATTAAATATGTAACAAAACATGTCTGGAATACTAAAAACTGTAGATATGACTTTTATCCAATACATAACTACTAGGTCATAACGGGGTTACGTTCTGTCAAACTTATTGCAGGGTGAAAATGCATTATAATACAGTACTTAACCTAACAAACAACATAGCCTAGCCAAGCCTAGCCTACCTAAAACATCCTTAGAGCACTTACATTAGCTTACAGTTGAGTAAAATCATTAACATAAAACATATTTTATAATAAAATGTTGAATATCTCATCTAATTAACTGAATAATGCAATGAAAGTGAAAGTCATTTACCTATCATAAAGTCAAAATATCGTAACATGGACCATCGTAACATGGGGAGCTTCTGTGTTTGTTTTTACCTGCAGTGTTTTAAAAAATATTTAGTGGTGTAGCATATGCTGTCAAGGTACAGTCTGAAGTTTAAACAAACCAGGCAATGGCCAGAGTATCCAGGTCATGCAGTCCTGAGGGAGTGTCTGACTCCCCAAGCACAGGTGCCGATTTTCCACCACACTCATTGGGCAGCTCCTCCAAAGAGCGAATCACGCTGCTGCATCCGCATATATACAGTACAGTGTGCAGATGGGGTCACGGGGTTCACTGACCGTCAGGCTGAGCATTAGGGAGGCTAATGTGCATGATTTCCAACCTGACATAATTAAACATGTCGGTTCCGATGTCTCAGAAACGGCCGCGATCCTGGGATTTTCACACAGTACAGGGTGTAGATTTTACAGGAAATGGTATTATGAAGAAAAAACATGTCCAGCTAGGGGTATTTCAGGGGCTGAAAGCACTTCGTTAATGACAGAGGTCAGGTGGAGGATGGCCAGACATGTTAAAGCTAACAGGAAGGTCACAAGTGCAAAAATTACAGCTCAGTACTCTATAGGTGTGCAAAGAGCCATTTCTGGGCTCTTGAACCCTTAAAGTGATTCTGAAGACATAAGGCGGTTCTGCTTGGTGCTACGTTGCGGTACCGGATAAAATGTCCACTGAGTGTAATATGTCTGAATGTGACCTTCTGTTATCTCCATATAACAAGTTTTGTTAATTTTTTTAGGTTGCATCTCATTGCACTTTATGTTTTTTTTTGCCATGTTAGCACACATACCCTTTATGTTTGCACAGTATTAGCACACTTGCACTTTATGTTGTCTCCTGTTACACACATGCACTCTTGTACTTCTGTTGTCTTGTATGTAGCACCTTGGTCCTGGAGAAACGTCGTCTCCTTTCACTGTACGCTGAACCACATGTATATTGAAATGACAACAAAAGCCACTTGACTTGACTTGACTAAACATTATAATTTGTGGGCTGCAAGTATGATTAAGTTTACATTGTCTTATTTTGATGAGAGGATTAAAATTAGAGAAAATCCTGACTTGTACTCTGTGAGTATGATTTTCAAATAAGAAACAGGTGCAACGCTTCCACTGTAATATTCTTAATGAAGCAGAGTAATTATTCAATCATGGATAGATTTCACTAAGAGACTAGATATAATCAGCAAATAAGACCCCGAGATATGAATGAAAAAAGTAGGATTAATTTAATTATCCCAGAAAATAACTGGATCAATTTTGTGAACAGATCCAAGCATCTAACTTAATTTTTACAGTGCGCAGAAATGGGGGAACATCTGTTAAGAATGAGGTTAAGAGCCTTGCTCAGGGCCACAATGGCGAAATCACTCTGGCAACCCTGGGATTTGAGGCGGCGACCTTCCAATCATAGGCACAGCATCCCAACCCACTGAGCCACACTCCGCCCCTGGAGCTGAAGCTGACCAATCGCAAGACAGCAAAGTACAGCGGTGCCGACAGGGTGCCATCAACAAGGAAAACTTCTGCTTTTCCTTTCATTCGACATTCTCCTTTGACTTCCCCCACCTTTCCCTCACCCTCCCTCATGCCCCGCCCCCTGCCTTTTCTCAATCTAATTTCTCAAATTGCCAGCAGACCCCCGTGGGAAACGATGTACTCCACTTTTCAAAAGTCAAACCTGTTTGGTGTCACGACAAGGAGGCTCCTTACTTGCCACCAACCATCACCCCTTCGAAGGAGCCTTCCGTCAGGCACCAGGCTGCTAATTTTAATTAGCGATAAGCACGGCCCTCGTCACCGCCCGGGCATTTGAAAACCGCCCCGGCTCTGCCGCCGATCGCTTTTCCCAGTTTTAATTAACGCTGCTGTCAGATCATGCCGCTGGCCTCGGGATTTCACGTGACGGGAGCCAAAATGCAGCAGAGAGGGCAAGTTGGGATGCCGACAGGACGGGTGCGAGTCTCCCATATCACCTTGGACAGACCTGCAATAGTGATACTTCTGCATCTCACCCAGCACACTAAGCCCTGGAGAAGAGGTTCCCTCAAGAATTAGCCTACTTTCTGAATAAGTGTTGCTCATTGAGTCGCCAGCAATACATGCAGACTAAGAACACATGTTACCTTAAGAACAAGCCCCTCCCACCTCCGATGAATAACGAAATCTTTGAAGGTATATTTATGCATTTAGTTGAATGTCACTAGCTTTTCTAGTCAGAGATGAGTAATAATACAGTAATATTTTTTAACAGCCAAGCGATCGAACCCACACTTCGAACGATTATACTTCACGCTCAGGTCATATGACCACCATAACTATGAAGGCCCTGGCTACCCGCGACTCCCCCCCATATTCCCTACCTAAGTGGTACAGTCCTGACCATAACCAAACAACTCAAAGGCTTGCATTAACAATATACGCCCTGTGAAGTTTTTAATAGTTCGGTATTCCACACAGTGGGGGGCGAAAAACAGAATAAAGAGTGTTCGAGTAGTACAACAGCACACAAATAAAACATAATCAGCTCCAAGCAAGGAAACGCAAACCCAGAGCCAGAATATAGAAAGCAATGTAGCATATGTAGCTAAAAATGTAGCAGGTGTAGCTAAAAACAATGGTATATATGCAGCTTAAAATAAGATTTTCTATGTGATATTATTCAGGGTGTACACCTGGGGTATACATATAGAGAACAAAAATAAAAATAGAACCTATTTCTGACAGCTGTAGAGATTTTAGTAATAATATACATGGAGTTTATTCTGACACAGAGTAGCAAACAGCTGGGTGAACTTAAGGTAGCTAAACACAAACGAGAAAACAACAAATAAAAAAAATCTCCCCATCAAGAAATTCGATCAAGAATCCTCACCAGTCTCTCTTTGCGAAAGCAGTATTCATGTCAGGAACTGAGAGTGACCTTTTTGCCGACTCTCCCCGCTCAGGCGAGCCATCAATCAAGTCCTCAATAGCTATATAAATCGATGAATCAGGAGGAAGAGGAGTAACGGCATTCAGACGGTGGGAACACATCATCCATTATCCGGCCGTGGCTAGCTAAGACAGGGGAAGATAAGCTCGGGGTACTTGCCACTTTGAGAAGCAATCTTCATTCCGGCCATCGCTGGAGTCTCTGGCCCGCGTTTCTCCTCTCGGCCTTTTAATCCTGTTTTTGAAGAACGAGCCAAAGAAGGTAACGATAAATTAGCATTTTGCCGGGAGATAAAACAATAACTTCCTCAAAATGATGAAGGAAGCAGGACCTGACAAGGGTTCGATACTTTTTGTCCTTCTGAACTGTTTGACAGTTTTATAAATCGTCATCCAGGAGCTGTCAAAGTGAAAAAATATCAAGTGCCAAAATTGACTGTCTAGCATTTCATGAGGATAAATGTATTCATATATGTTTAACCATCCTTTGACCCTTACCAAGATAAATGGGTAGATGATGGATGGATGAATGGATGGTTGGATGGATGGATTGATAAATGGACAGATGTTTAGCCAGGTCTGTCATATTTTCATCTTTACTTCTGATTTTTTTTAACCTTATACGATAATGACCACCATGACCCATCAGTGAGACTGGCACTTGCCCCAGCTGATAGCTGATTGGACCCCAGAGTTACGCTCCCCCGTCACTCACCAATTCAAGCCATACGATTGGTTTATGATAAGGTTGGCCCCTCTGTATGAATTACAGCCCCTTTCATACTCCCCACCTAAAAAAATGCTATAATCACCCCTGCAAGGGCCGCCCGCATCCCGCTACTATTGTCTTAATAAAGCTCCACACCGTCGTACTTCATCCTTTCTTCCAAAATCATTCTGCGCTTAAGAATGCAACATTGTCTGGTAATTGGCTCACAGGAACACAATTCAGAAGAACTTCCAAGAGAACCATACTGCTAAGATCACACTGTCACAGAGTCTGGTCTCAGTCCATCTAAAAATCGCCACGAATTTACCGCCGACAGGAGGCATGGATGGTCCTTCGCATCCACATTTTCAGGATCCTGAATTTTGTAAGACAGTGTTCTCAAATTCCGGTCTGGAAGGGTCAGCCTGCGACACCGTTTGTAGACTTTCCTGCTCAGTTACACTATATTCAACTCAATAACCAATTGCCAGGTTTAGGAGGTGTGTTTGAGCAAAGAAATCTGCAAATTGTGTTGCAGACTGGCCTCCTGGACCGAAATTGGGGAACCCTGATGAAGAATATATGAACTAGTAAATGAATTTTAGTATTTTGGGATCAGTCAAACAATAAGCATTTATTTGAATTAAATGACTTGATTAGATTTGCAGGTAGTGCCCTGTGACGGGTTTGCGTCCCATCCTGGGTTATTTGCTTCTCGGGTGGCTACTGTGATGGGACCCCTGAGACCCAGCATAGGAGAAGTGGGCACAGAAAATGGATGGAGATATAGATGGATGGAGTTTCTGCAGGTAGCCAGTGCGCTGTTGTACAGCCTACACCTGCGGCAGAATTCGTGGTCCCTCACACCTTGTCCTGACCGAAGAGCAGGACACGGTCCCACAAGCCCATTCACTAGCCCCTGTCGGCTCTCCACTGCTCATCTCACATGAGTTTTTGCTATTCTTCAAGTAATCAGTTCTTCCTGCAGAAGTGCGGCCATGCTCCCAGCTCCAAAGTCATCTGCTACGATTTCATGGCTTAAACTTCAAGGCACCCACTCTCACTCACACCCACAGTGCAAGACGGACAAGACGGCAGCCATCTCCAAAAACCTGCATCTTTATATACTGTCATACTCCGGTAATCATTCGCTTATTTAATAATACGTACCTGCTATTACCGGGTCTTTCTTGTATTTACTCAGAAAGCAGCTAAGGGTTGTAACTTTAGATATGTTATTTAGGAGCTTTCTGTCTGACAATGGATATCAGTTATTCATAAACTCTGCAGTGACAATATGGAGCCTTTGTTGTTTTTTTTGGAAGGACGCATATGAATGACTTTCATATTTTATTTATTTAGCAGCTGCTTTTATCCAAAATGATAAAAAAAACTTTAGAAAGCAGGGCCAGCCCCTAGAGCAATTGGGGCAAATGCAAAATCACCCAACAGACCATGGGACATAAACTCATGACCTTCCTTTCACTGGTCAAGCATCCCAAGCTGCTGACCAACACACCACATTACTAGAAAGTAACGCTGACATGTTCTGCTGAATAATGATATCTGCGATATTGGTAGCTGTGCTGATCCCTACCTTTTCTCTGCCTGTGCTAATCTCTACCTTTTCTCTACCTGTGCTGTTCTCTACCTTTTCTCTGCCTGTGCTGATCCCTACCTTTTCTCTGCCTGTGCTGATCTCTACCTGTGCTGTTCTCTACCTTTTCTCTTCCTGTGCTGTTCCCTACCTTTTCTCTTCCTGTGCTGTTCCCTACCTTTTCTCTGCCTGTGCTGATCTCTACCTTATCTCTACCTGTGCTGTTCTCTTCCTTTTCTCTACCTGTGCTGTTCTCTACCTTTTCTCTGCCTGTGCTGTTCCCTACCTTTTCTCTGCCTGTGCTGATCTCTACCTTATCTCTACCTGTACTGATCTCTACCTTTTCTCTACCCGTGCTGATCTATACCTGGTCGTTTTTTAGACTTGTGTTAACAGTGAATGCTCATGGTCTCCCCGCAGGTATAAAATCACGTCTGTGTGCCCCATAATTTTTCCGATTGAAAAGCAGTTTATTATCCTGACACGCTGTCCGCCCGAAGAGTTTTAAATGCTCCTCACTGTGTCACAACCCGAGCGCATTCTCAGCAGAGATCCCAGACCTCATCCAAATCTCACCGTGCTAAAGTAAGAATAAGGTTATAATTTAAAATAACCTTTTTTTTGTAAATTTAAGAACATAAAATGTCTCTTCTCAAGTTCAGGTCTAATTTACTACAATTCTATGTCTAGAACAGAGCCGACTTGGTGCTGGTTCCCCCATCAGCGCTGAGCTTAGGAGGGAGACTTTACAGTCGCCTATCACGACTGGAGGCCTCTGCAGACTGACGTCCAGCCGCTCCTTTGCTCAGATAGAACATCCTTAGACATCCTTTTCCATTATTTCTGAGTGGTCTGAAATACAGTTAATCCTTATGCGGTGGCGAAAACAGTTTAGGTCTCCGCCCATTTAATGGGGTCTGGGGGCTGCATTGGCTGGTTTTCATTCTTGGGAGGAGGGGATTGGATAACGACCCCCCTATAATTTACACCCATGGTAGAATCACTTAGAGCAAGAATCAGACACAGTAATAGAGAGTAAATAGCATAAACAAACAGAAGAACAATTAATGTCCTGAATAAAGTGCAAGGGTCGTATGTATTATATATACACATACTCATGTATATATCTATGCATGTATCTCGCTATCGTGCCAATTAGGAAGCTTAGAGTCCCGCTTGAGGGGTGGGGGCAGGCAGGGCAATCCGGTGGGATAGCGGCGGCCTTCGTCAAACGCCATTGTGTGACCTAATAACAAATCGCTTGCGGTGAAAGGGCCAGAAACGCCAAGGTAGGCGTAGCGAAATCAGACTCCTCGCTGCGCTGGAGAGCGCCAGCAAACGAGACTCTTTGTAGGTTCATTGTGGGCACGTTAAGTGCGCAGGAGCGGTCAGTCTCTCGGCTGATTGCGGAACGTGCACATTACCATTCTCTCCCTCCCCCCGAAAGCAGTTCAGGTGTATTTAAGCGCCACAGAGTCACATGATGAAAATCATAGCATGGTAAAGAGAAATTGCATGGGCGATGTGCACGCCTTGACTGCGAATATATACACTTCCAAGAGCAAAATGATTATTTTAATTGTTAAATAAAGTCTGTGAGGACACGGGGCAGGTTCAATAGCATGCCAAGCTAACAAGGCTCATGCAATAAAATATATTTAATCGGAACATGAATGAAAACCTGACAAACCCACGAGTGCCACTATGTATGTCTTTGACTTGCACTGTTGGGCATATTATAAGGTTATTCTATAAGTAACTAGTTTCATGTTCTCAGATATAAGGGAAATTTAATAAGTATTAGATTAGAGGGGGTTCAATATTATATAGCAATATTTTAGTGTTTTCAGATAGGTTCAAAAAGGTGATTCTGCATCAGCGCTCTTTGCTTGCTAATGGACTTCATTTTGAATGGAAATCTGTGAGCTGAGGGAAAACACAATTTGATTATCAATCTGAATCACCCATGCTGAAGGATTTGTAAATACCACGGTATATGGGGCCAAGCTCAGGGTTGGACAAAAATATGGAAAACAGTCCTTATCTGGTATACATGCATGTTATATCTATACACAAGTACTTTTTAATAATACAAGTTTGGGAAATCAATACATAGTAAATGAATATGGTAGTGAGGCTTGTATTTGTATTGGTTGTTGGTTGAAGTCCCTGAAGGGAGAAATCTGCTGCATTTTACTCAAATCTCTGAGAAATAAAAAAATCAGGCGAGATAAGAAATTTGCAAAAAAATCACTGCTATGACCATGGCGATTTGGGAAAGCGTCTCTTTGTGGATTCCATAATTTGATAGTCTTTCCTTTCGTGCGCCACGATGCGTCCAAGTATCAGAGCTACCCTGAAATCAACTCAACATAGCCTCACTGCTTCTCGTATGCTGATCACCGGCTGACAGCGTCTTTCCCAGCTACAAAAATTAAGAATTAAAAAACCTTCCACGTTTTTTGCATGACACGTATCAATATATGCTGGGAAATGTCATTAGCCACCCTAATGAAAGAATCTAAAGGTCGCCATGCATGAAAAATGCAAACAAATATCATTTGTACAAGGTGACAGATCAACTGAGATCAGCTTTTTAGACAAGATGGTTTTAAGTACATATGGTGTTTTTTCCCTTATACTCAGTTTCATAATTTATTTCTAAATACCTCAGATCATTCCTTGAAGACATCTGCCATATGCTAAATCATAATATTGTTTCGCGGATCGAGTCGAGTTAACGCGATCACAACTGCCGCCCTGCGAACTAAGATCTAAAGAGATTAAAGTCTCAGCTACTGCTTCTGCGAAGCCTAAATAAAATATTAATATTTGGACTTGGGATGGTACAGCCCCAGAGTTCTGTAGGCTGGATAAAATCACGCAAATAATAAAAAAATAATAAAAAATCCCGTTTGTTCAAATTCTTGGCATATATCTGGAGAGATTGCATTGACAACTGAAATGCGAGTAACATATCCAGTTAACTGCATCGTTGTCATTTCTTGCAAACGTAACAAATATTGAGAGGTGGGAAACAATTTTTAAGGAGCACAAAAAAGAGGAGACATTCAATCAAATTGTGATCGATTATAATGCATAATGATAATTCATAAACACCCGCACCCTTCCACGGCTGGAGTGAAATATCTATCGGGAAGTTTACAGTCACAGAAAAATTTGCTTTCAAAGGGAGACTCCGCTTTGAAAACCGGCCGCAACTGCGGCTGTTGCATCAGGTGTTTATTTGCCACGATCGCAAAGATTCATTATTGATCATAAAGGTTTCTCAGTATTTTAAATTCAGTGCTGCTGGACTCGGTATAAAGGACGGGTGAACACGTCCTGTGCATTTATTCTGCAATCCAAAAATAACACATTTTTTAAAATTAAACAGTCTGTGCCACAGAAACAGTACTATAAATAGTCTGAGGGGGGCAGTAAAGAGCGTTCTTTACAAACTGCCCTTTTTGCGCAAGTCGTGAAGCGAAGGTGCAGAACAAACAGAACTGCTTTTAAGATTTTTTGAAATGCACATCTCTTTTTCATTTATGGGGACAGCAAACGGTGTATTGGGAACAGCAATGAGCAATAAACACGTTAAGAAACAGATGTGGAGGATTCTTCAGTGGCGTTTGATGGTTTGTAACAGCTGTGCAGCCACTGATACCTGACAAGAAATGAGGACTTAACCAGGCTCTGTGTTCTTCCTCTTTCTTTGTTTTTGGAAATCCATTTTCTCAACCTTTTTTCTTTATTGCAAACCTCCCTTTTTGATAAAATCAGTCAAGAATGATATAAGCATGATATATGTATTTGTTTATATGTTTCTGTAGGACTATGATATAATTCCTGAAGCTCAAATTCAAACTCTCTACAGAATTCACAACATTTATACTGTACAAAAATAGTAATATGCTAGTGGTAGCGTATAGGCCTACAATATATTGCAATTTAGTGAGTTTTCCATGGCAAATAGATATATAGGGCAGATGTTTATGTCCAACAGGCATAGTTATTAAAAAAATGATGCAGAGCTGCACATTAGCTGTTCCGTGGGGCTGCAGGTGCTTTTCACTTAAAGTGTACAGATGATATATGTCATGACCTGCGCGTCCAGTCCTCGTGTGAGCCACGCCCCCTCATCACCCACATGTGCTTCCCCGATTGTGCCCAGCTGTTCCCTGTTAATTCGACTTCTTTAGTGTATATCAGTCCACCACTCCTCAGTCTTTCGTCGGTCATTGTTGTAATGTGCCTCGTTGTCCACCAAATAAACCTTCGTTGTCCGTCACCCTGCCTGCCTGCTTTCTGGGAGCCGCTCGTCTGCTCATCTATACGCGGACAGAATGACCGACCACAGAAAGAAGACACTTCAGCTCCCCACAGCTGAATACAGCGCCTTAATCGTGGAAGCTGGATACTGGATCCAGCAGCCCGAGATTCGGGAGGACCCTGCAGCATGGGCACTCGCTGCACATCCTGACAAGGATTTCCCCGACGAAGGACACCTTCCCGGCAGAAGAGGTGCGTCTCAAAGGCAGCTTCAAAGCATGGCAGCGGAAGCAAACCAGGGACAGATAGCTGCATACAGCGGTTTGCTTTTAAACCCGCCGGCTGTCCCTCCGGAAACGGCACCTCCTCCAACAACCGTAAGCCGGAGAACGAAGAAGCACAAGGGGAGAACACCGGAGGATGCCCCGACGATCTCCCTGGGGGCATGCTCTCTCTCTCCTGCTCTCGCAGCCACCCCAGACGTCAACAAGCTTCTGGCCAGTGTGCCTGGCCCATAAAGGGGCCAGCTCGGTGAGAGACTCTATTCCGCTGTCCCTTAAAAGGCCCATGCAGAGTCAGAAGGCGGCAACCCTGGATGAGCTGGCTGAGGTGCCCAACCTCTCACCAGCTGCCACTGCTCTGCCCGCGACTCTGCCCGCGACTTTGCCCGCTGCAGCTGCCACCTCGCCCGTGGCGCCGTCCAATGCTGTAGCTGTGCCTGTCCTGCCCGTCCCGGATCCCCGCCTGCAGCTGCCGCCGCCACTCTGCCCGAGGCCCCGCTTGCAGCTGCCGCCACCACTCTGCCCGCGGCCCCGCCTGCAGCTGCCGCACGCCTGAGGTGCCCGCAGAGGAGCCCCCCACGCCACCACGTCTGCTGAGGCGCCCCTAGCTGGCCGCACACCCGAGGACATCACCACGACCACCGAGGCGCCCCCTGCTGGCCACACGCCCAAGGTGCCCGTCGAGGTGCCCCCTGCTGGCCGCACGCCCAAGCCCGGCTCTCCTGTCTCGCCCGTCCAGCCCGGCTCTCCTGTCTCGTCCATCCTTGCCCGCTCTCGTTCCCTGCCAAAACCCCACCTGTCGGTGTCCCATAAGGGCCCTTGTAGGGGTCGGGTCCTGCCCTCCGTCCGTGGTTCAGTGGCTGACTGCGGGTCCTGTGGCGCCAGCTCGGCTTTCACCTCCGGGTCCCCCTCCAGTGCCGCATCGCCCACCTGCAGTCCTTCCATCGGCACCGATGGAAGGACCACCTCCGGGCCCCCCTGCTTCGGCTGGGCGTTGGATGGCGCCTGCCACAGCTTCCTCCTCCTGCCTGACTGCGCTGGTGTTCCCTCCTGCTCCCTCCTTGTTCCCTCTGTCTGTCCCTCCGTCAGTCTCCTTGCCCCCTTCGTGGTCCTCTCCTGCTCCTGCCTCCCTGTCGCCTGCGGCCCCTCCGGCTGCCTTCCCTCGCCCGCCTGGGTTCTCTCGGGCTCCCCTTTGTCCCCTGTCCGTTCCTGTCTGGTCTCCCTTGTTCATCCTCGTCCCTTTGTTCCTCCTGTTTCTGCTCCTCGTCCCACTGTGCCTCTCGTGTTCACTCCCGGCCCTTTTGTTCCACCTGTCGGTGTTCCCTCCGTGTCGCCCTTTCTGGTTTGTTTGTCTGTTCCCTGTCCTGTGTCAGGTTCCGTCGCGGCTGCTGCCCCTGTGTTTGTTTTGTGTTTCTGTTCTGTTCCTGGTTTCCCGTTGATGTTCTGGCTTTTGTTTTTCAGGTCTTGTTCCCGGTCTCGTTCTGTCCGCCGCTCCCCTTGGGGCATGCCCAAAGTGCGTGCCTTGAGGGGGGGTTCTGTCATGACCTGCGCGTCCAGTCCCTGTGTGTGCCATGCCCCCTCATCATCCATGTGTGCTTGCTCGATTGTGCCCAGCTGTTCCCTGTTAATTCGGCCTGTTTATTGTATATCAGTCCACGTCCTCTTCAGTCTTTCCTCGGTCATTGTTGTAATGTGCCTCGTTGTCCACCAAATAAACCCTCGTTGTCCGTTAGCCTGCCTGCCTGCTTTCTGGGAGCCGCTCGTCTGCTTATCCATACAGTACGCGGACGTAACTATATATATATATATATATAT
>JAODKE010000120.1:691217-710152 GCA_026779605.1 Mormyrus hasselquistii
CTCTCTCTCTCTCTCTCTCTCTCTCTCTGTCGATTAGGTTTATATTACATTGTGGGGGCCAAATGACCCCCCACCCCCCGATGTAATAAAAACCTGTTATTTTGATGTTGTGGGGACCATTTTCCATGTCCCCACAAAGATCTGTGAATACAACCAAAAGCCTAAAAATGCCAGAAGACTCATATTTTGTTTGGATACTTATGGTTAAGGTTAGGGATTAAGGGTAGAGGTTAAGGTCGTCAGGTTCCTGCATAGGAATGAATGGAGAGTCCCCACAAAGATATAATTGCAAACCTGTGTGTGTGTGTGTATGTCTGTGTTTGTGTGTCTGTGTTTATTTCCATTCTCTACTCAAGCCCTGTTTCTCCACCTCTGGCTTCCACAGCCCCACCCCACAGTGTCCCTCGCAGTCCAGTGTAACAGCCTGCTCCACCCACCCGCTACCGGCTACAGGCTATGAAATGAGACACCGGCCCATGGAGCTGCCTGCCTCTTCCCGTCGCCCGAGAGGATACACGGACACGGTTTCCCGCCAGGTAAAAATCTGCAGGGGTACGACAGCGACGGCATCCTCGCATGACACTGGCGCGGCGGTGGCAAGGCCTGCCACATCGAGTTACTGATGCAGGCCTGCGGAGAGCTGCTACGCTGACAGGAGCCCTCTCCTGGGGGCTGAAACCGCTGCCTCCCTCTCTCAAAAAGGCTCCTCACATTTATACCCCAACATCAGGAAGAAGCAGCAATATTAAATAAAAATACAAAAAAAAGATAAATTTGATATCCAGGAATCTGTAGTGCTACTCAAAATCACCACACTCCTCACTGTGTATCACCACTACAGCTGTATTCATTAAACGAACAGAAAAAAGGTATTTGTTTATGGTTTTGGCTTTACTTGGATTTTGAACACGGCCACTCCGGTATCACTGCTAAGCAGAACTCACCGTACTCGCTAAACACCTGTGTTGACAGTCCCAGTCTGTCAGTCAACACGCTGGACTGTAAGCCGATTTGGTGAAGAGTGTCTGACAGATAAATGTAAATGTAAAAGCAGAGAGAAGAGGAAAGGTAGGACGAGTTCAGTACCAGACGCTGTAGACTGTGCAGGTTGCAGGCAGCTGCTGGTGTCCTTTGCGTGGCCAACAGGTATCGGGGAAATTAATGAGTCAAAGAACATAAGCTTGTGGAGGTGGCTGGAAGGCGGGGGGGGGGGTTGATAGTAGGAGATGTGGTGGTGGTCACAGGCAGGAGGGGGGTTAGTGGGTGATGTGGTGGTGGTCACAGAAAGGCAGGGGGTTGTTAGTAGGAGATGTGGTGATCACAGGAATGTGGGGGTCAGTGTGAGATGTGGTGGTGGTCACAGGAATGTGAGGGGTCAGTGTGAGATGTGGTGGTGGTCACAGGAAGGCGGGGGCTCAGTGTGAGATATGGTGGTGGTCACAGGAAGGCGGGGGGTCAGTGTGAGATGTGGTGGTCGTCACAGGAAGGCGGGGGGTCATTGTGAGATGTGGTGGTGGTCACAGGAAGGTGGGGGGTCATTGTGAGATGTGGTGGTGGTCACAGGAAAGCAAGAGGAAGGATAATGAGTTTTCAACCAAACAAGGCCAGACTGCAAATGTGCCAGTTCTGTGGTTCATAGGGAACATGGCTTCTATATGAGGCAGCTCGTGTCTTTCTCTTGGGAGGTCGTTCTACACTGCGAGTCAACTGGCAGAATCTCAACACTTAAAGGCAGTGAGAACGAGCACATTAAACCAGGCAGCGCTTGGGAACTGTATTCCCGTTGCCACTATTCACTGAGGCGGACAGCAGAGTCAATTTTCCCTGGGGAGGACTGAGCACAGCGGCGCTGGGAGAGCTGGGAATGCCGTCTGCCTGGGAAACGGAGTCAGGCGGCATCAGCGCCGGGCTCCACATGGATATCACCGCCTCCCACCGCAGGAGGGGAAACGGGAAAACGCAGATAAGCAGATTCGCAAACCAGCTCGACAGATGTGGCGTCGGATCGGACACGGCGTGCCACAACAGATAAACATCTGGGTAGGGAAAACAAGGAAACAGGTCTGATAGAGTGATAAATAAAGAAGAAAAACAAGTAGAGAATGGTCAAAAGTAAGAATGCAACTGGGATGGCATAAAGTACAGCAGATGGTCTTCGCATCAGTTCTGATAGCCTGTAAGAAAGTTATATAGTTTTTCGATAATAAAGTATGTGACAAATCAGTAAAATGTCCTATAAAATTCTATGCACCTGTCCATTTTCTGGACCTACCTGTACATACACACACACACACACACACACACACACACACACACACGTTTGTGTTCATATCTTTGTTGGGACTCTCCATTCATTTCCATGGGAAAAACACTAATCCCAACATGATGACCTTAACCCCTACCAGGCATAAGTATACAGTAAGTAACAAAAGAAAACAAGCTTTGGCATGTTTACTTTTTTGTTTGCAGGCACAGATTTTTATAAAACTCAGTTTTGCAAAAAATTGGTCCTTACCACGTCAAAATAACAGGTTTTTGTTACATCGTGGGGACAAAACCACCTCACACACTATTCACATAACACACTTAGTCCTATAAACAGGATGGAACAAAATCCACAACTGAATACTTGGTGTCTTTGGGGTTTGATTTAGCAAAGACTTCTGAAGAACATCAGTGGACCATCATCTTTCCGCATCCCTCCATCAAATTAATTTGTATGGTCCATTCCTCCCTCTATTCCATGACATTCCATTGAGAATGATTAGATAACTGCACTGCGTGAAGAAAAAAAAAAAAGAGATAACGAAAGTGATATTTATCTCTGTGTCAGAAGAAGGCTTCAGCATCCTGTCAGACGTGCTGAGGAGTATCCTTCAATTCCACGGACACGGGCCACCTCCATCGTTCCGGTGGCACGTTTCGAAGATCTATCAGTCTGGTTCTAAAGTGCCTCTTATACTGTAGCATGTGTTCCAGTGTGTCTAAAAAAACCGCAGACATGCAGCTCGGGTGAAGAAGGAGATAAGAAGGTAAGCGATGTGCCGTTCCTCATGAAACATCACTCTGGCGTGCTGCAAAGGTGAGTGCCGGCTTATTTTAGCCACGTTTCGGATACAGCCCCCAGTTGCAGCTGCCATCCTGTCCCGTTAAGTCAGCGGCGCACCTCAAGGTCGACGCTTTTGGGAGCCCGATATCACAACGGCCGCGGGTGTTATGTAACGCGACACATCGACACTGACCCCCCTCCCGAAAACCAGGCCTACTCCATAGCCTCCGGTGTCTGTGAATAGTAGACCGCTGGGGTGCATTAAAATGCCCTCTTTGCCAATGTGCTCTATTTTTATTTTTTTCCCCCTTTTGCTGTGTTTCTCTTTTGCTCGGATGAAACATTTCACCTTCAGCTATTCCCAGGTTCAATTACGTGTCTGGTTTTTTTCACTCGCTCGGGAAAAAGAAGTTGACGTCAACCACATGACACCGACATTAATCTGCGAACGTGTTTGAGAACACGCAAATGAACAATTAGAATGCACCTCCTGTAAAAGCACGTCTGTTACACACACTCATATCACATGCAGTTATGTCATTCTGTATTTATACACATAAGTGCCAATTTCATATTTCTGAAGATTAGATCTCAGTATGTCTTATTTTCCTATGTTCACGTAAACATTGCTGACACATTTTGAACTTTTTTGTCCCTTGTGGCTTTCCATAGTAAAAGTCATCTATACAATATATAACAGACAATGACTGTTGGCCAGAAAAACAATTTGATCTGCAGCCACAGAAGCATCAATGCATTATTTTTTACTCTTCATCTAGACTGTGCAGTTATACCCCCCCATCTTTCTGCACTTGTAAACATAAAACATTAAATGGATGTAACATAGTGTGCATTTCCATACTATTGTCTGTAGATATATCTTACATACTGGCACCATAAAATAAAGATATCAGAAAATGAATCTACGACTAGAAACGCACAAGCCTATCTCCCTATCCTGTAACAATTCTTTGCTTGTGAATGCAATAGTTCATCAGGCCCGTGGTAATAAATCGCTGCACCTTTCCTCTGTAAATCTTCGCTCCGTTTCAAAGATAAGAAGAGCAATTGAGTTATTGAGCGAGTGGTTTAAGATTGAAGCTCTTACTTTGGCCAAACACAAAAGGACTGACAAAAGAAAGGATTGGATCATGTTTCATTACCAACGGCTGCTTTGCCTTCCTTCAGTTTGCATGTACGGCTATGCAGAGGTTAACCTCAGGTCAGGAGGTCATAAAATTGGCCCATCTCAATGTTCACTGGATACGTGTGTTTTTGGGATTACAGAACAGGCACGCTCATCGGAATTTTACTTATACAAAAATGTTCTGAAGGTGGAATAAAAAATGATTGATCTAGAGAGTAAACCAATCAGACTGGAGAGAAAGTTGTTTCAGGCAACTAGAGGTAGTGAAACCATGATACCTGATTGGTTGTTCCTGCCTCCTCTAGTTACTTGGACCCACTTCCTCTACAAGCTGATTGGTTATCTCTCTGAACCAATCATTTTCCGTTCTGCCTTCAGACCTTTTTTGTTTAAGTAAAACTCCCACAAGCGACAGATACGGCCAACCCTTAATGAAAGGAAGCTATTATCTAACTGGTTTAGCAGATGGTTTTCTCCAAAGCAATATACATTTTAAGGGCCTCGCTCAAGGGCCCAATGGTGACATCACTGTGCTGACCGTGGGATTTGAACCACTGACCTCCTGACCCACTGAAACACATATTATGTTCATGCTAATGGTTTGAAAACATGAAACAACCTCACTGGAAAGAAAATAATTGAATGTCTTATGCATAATGATATATGTTAATATAAATTAAAATGGAAAAGAGTCCATCCATCCATCCATCTATGTTCTATAATTGCATATCCTATTCAGGGTTGCGAGGGGTCTGGAGTCTATCCCAACCAAAGATGGGGTGCCAACCCATCACAGGGCACACTCACACACTGATAAATGCAAACAGCAAATACACATCTGACAGATTCAAAAAGCCACAGTAGGGACAGCTTCACACAGTAATTAACAGTGTCACCACTAGTAAAATAATGTCACACACAAATAAAGAAAACCCAACTGAATAAATGAACGTGCAGCCCCCAGTCCGTGACGCACTCGGGCCTCCATGTCGGCCTCCGACCCACAGCATCCCCAGAAGGAGTTAACTGAGACGGTAAATGCGGCGTGTAGCCGCTAATGGAAACAAGCCGAGTTTAAGAGCGGGGAAAATGAGAGGAGCTCAGGGCGGTAGGAAAATAATTACGTGCTCTATTCGCACTTGTCAAATAAAAAAAAAATCCCGCATTAGGAGAGCGAAAGCTGCGAAAATAGGTAACGGAAAGTAGGAGCCTGAAGGTGATACATGGATGGGGGAGGCTAGACAGGGGGTGAAAAAATAGGTCTTCATTTTACGGGGTTATAAATAAGAGCCGGCCCATATATTAATTAGGGGCAAAAAGTCGGAAAAGTCTTGGGGCAAAAAGGAGGCAGACATTTCCGCCTGTATGGACTGTGGGTTTAATGCAACGCATGTTTCCGATACCGAGTCTACTTCGCTGATAAATTGTCACGAATCGGTCTGCGCTACTGTGGGGCCAGATGTGGCACCGTGGAAGTAACAGACGTGGCGGTGGTGTGCATCGTCTGCGTGCGGAATCAGTTAACATCTCAGGTTAATAGACCTTGAGGTACATTGTGGTTTTTCACTCGGCCCATAAACATTTGCTTGGAATATGAGACACGGAGCACTCCGCAAATCGAGATCTGTGATGCGCTAAAAAGAGAGTCCGAGTCACGGCCTCGCCGCCGTCCACGATCCTGCTTAGAAAAATACTGAAAATAACATCAGAGTCCAATCTGTGTGTCGCTCAGGGTTTCACTCACCATCAATGGGAAAGAGACTATTAGTTATGTAATATTAGTTATGTTTTTAGTTTTACGCCAATGGTGGATCTATAATATAACAAATAGATTGCAAGACATCTGAATTACAACCTTCATTATGTTGTCGAAAAACCAATGGTATTAATTATCTGAGAAGGTGCACAGTGTTCTGAGTCCTGAACATACTTATCCGTCCATCTTCTGTAACCGCTTGTCCCATTAACACTCGAAGGGGGGTTAATGGCAGGGAAAGGGGTGCAAGGCAGGGAACACCCCAGGATGGGGTGCCACACCATCGCAGGGCACACTCACACACCATTCACTCACATGCCATTCACTCACACGCCATTCACTCACACGCCATTCACTCACACCCGCACACCTACGGGCAATTCGGCAACTCCAAGTCACCTTAAGATGTTTTTTGGACTATGGGGGGAATCCGGAGTAGCAGAAACCCCATGACCAGGCGAGGAGAACGTGCAAACTCCACACACATGGAGCCATGACGGAGACTCGAACCCGGGTCTATCCACTATCCACATAGAGATATACGGAACCCGGCCGCTGGAGACTTAAAAACGCAGTGACTGGGCTTCCATGTCGCGCTCGGTAACCGCCACGTCCCTGCGAATGATGGGGGTCCCCTCTGCCACTCGCATTCGCTGACCCTTTAAATGAAACGGCGACTCTTCCCGGCCTTACAGTTGAACACAAAACAAACTCGCTGTAGTAGATCCCCCCCTCCCCCCCTCCATACACATACCTCCCCTGTGTTTCAGACACTAGCCCCCTCCATGCTATTCAGCTTACATGGAGACTTGCCAACAAAGCAGAACTCCCCAAGGGCTGTACATGTGTACCATGTGCTGGTTACATAAACAACGCTGGTAGCTGCTCCTGAGTCTAACACGCCAACCCGGACTTTCAGCTACTACATTCCTATGGATGTTGGATAGACAGCAGAGATGAGGCATAGCTATAGGGCTGGAAGTCAGACAATAGTCCGACAAGTTAATCGCGACTCTGGACGGATCAAAAACCGCGTTCCCCGCCCCACAAACAGATCAGAGAGTAATTTTCATAAGAGCTTAACCATCCATTTTCACTTAATTGAATCGGAGTAACATGATCGCAAATCAGCGGAATGCAAAAGCCCTCACCGTTGGCTACATGGCGTGTAACACCTACGCAACCTGGAACAGCTTCAGTCCAGCCGATGTAATTATATCTATCATAACTGCAAAGACCGTCTGCCTCCATGTACGAGAATCCTCCGACAGTCAAGATTATACAAGCGCCATCACTGCAGGAACGTCTGTCTGCTTCAGGAAAGAGGGACTCGATAGGATCTAAAAACTGCCATTAAAGAAGCTGGTCCGGAGAGAGCTCCCTTTGAGAATGTCACTGACACGGAGGGACGGGGTGAACAGATAGACAAATAGCACATTTTTATTCCATCCGCCCAGGATGCTCGAGTCCACGCACATGGGGCAAGTTCGGTTTACACCTGGTAATTGTGGATTACCCTCCAGTAGAAAGCCAGCCCACCGTAACGCAGCCATGCGGCAAATCCCCTTCAAAGCCACTAGACAGGGACGCTTAAGGGAGCAAGATACGAGCCCCGGAACATTCTGCTCTGCAGAAACAGATGCGACTCTTGAGGGGAAGGAGAACGGCAACCGAGGGGTGGCTGTGGAATATCTCCGATGTCCCACAGACTGGAGATATTAGCTTTCAGTGGCGCGTAGCTGAATCTGGGTAAACGCAACACCATGAAAAATTTTGCAGGAGCCTTTAAGTTGGCAAAAAACAAAAACATAACCGACTTCCACTGTTTATTTTTCTACACGATTTCCATGACAGTCCAACCTTAGAAAAACAGTTAAATTGAGAAGGGGTCGTTACACTAATGGACGATTATACATCCATTTGATTAATACTAGCATGTCCAAGGGGGGAGGGCAGCCAGTTGATCTCGGACCCCCAGGGGCTGTTTTTCTCTCTACTTGCGAGTTTTTGGTTCCTCTCCTGCATTGTCATCTGGCTTTCTGTCTTTCATTTCTTTGTCTTTCCATTTTCTATTTCTGTCTTATTCTGTTAATGATGCAGCAATGTACTGTATCACGACACACCAGCGTAACGCGCTTTGGATGACTCTGTTGTGAAAGGCGCTATATAAAAATAAATTGAATTGAATTTGGAAAATGAATATGAGTTGCACAGTTAATCCTTGGTTACACTAATATAAAGGCTGTTTTTTGCACAGAAGATCACCCAGTGAGTTTCACCGAAGGATGGCGGAGAAGATCACGGCTTCTCGAAGAATGCCGGGCAGCCGGTGGGACTCGTTCTTCTCCACGCTTTGTTTGGCCGGGTCCGGCACTCCTAGCTAGTCTCTCACAATCCCCAACTTAATTAGAACATTGGATCAGCTTCTGCAACGCGGAGCGGCCTTCTCGGCAAATTAAAACGATATTTAGGCAGCAGATGCTGTCTTAATGATTTCATCATGCCTTTACGTTGGCTATGATCTAAAACAAAAAAAAAAAAAACCTGCATGAGCTTAATATTATTTGGATCTGCTCTTGGCGCCGATATCGAAAGCTACCTTATTATTCTCAGACAGCTGTTTCCCCATAACTCCCGATCACAGACATCTGGCGAGAGTGGAACGGAAACATTGCCATGCGCATCCATTTCTGCGGATGATTTCATCATCATTTATGTAACGAAGTGTGGTGTTGTTAGAACAGTCCGGAATGGCCTTCAGCACCCTGCAAACGAACCGCCAAGGAACAGATCCCAACGCTCAGAGACATCGCCCACATTCTGCCCACACCTTCACACCAGCCGCCCACCCCCCCCCCACACACACACACACACACCTGGGATCATGTTCGAAAGCGTGTTTTATGGCCGAACGTGGCGTATCTCTGCATCTAGAGCACCTTCGATATCTGCCACGATCTCAGATGAACTGGCAGTGACTCTGACGCCCAAATGACGGCCTTCATTTTCCTCTGTCTCTTAAACTCTGTATTTTTTTAATTTCATGTAGTTGCTCCAATTTCTTGAAGAGTCACCAATGAGACCCTCCCATGAAAATATCCTACAGCAATTTTAAGCGAAGAAATCATATTTTGGTGTAAAACACTTGCGTGCATAAACACAAACATCTCATCGCACCCATTTAACAAGCTGTGAAAATAATTTATATTCGTCCCACTACTGCTAAGCCGCGATATGAACGCATGGCATTAGCGTTATGTGGGTAGAACATCATCTATCAATATCCCGGTGTGACAATGTAAAAAATAAAAATTACAGTAGCAATAGAATATCAGGCAAAAAAAGCCAGCGAGGTCTCATTTTCATTATCTCCTAGGTATGGAAGAATCCCCTTCATATCCTGCCTGTTCCTCCACCAGTCCCAGGAAACAAGCCAGGAGGGTGTCCTGTTTACAGCATTCCGGGTCTCCCGGTGCTTCCGAATTGCTTCCCGATCAGGCCTGACACATTTGACATCTGAAATTCCATTTCACACATGCCCTTTAAAAAAGCACTTGGATAGAAACGTCAGTTTGAAGCCATAAGCCGTGGCACAAAATCGAGGGCTGGATTTAAATCAAAGCGCGGACGAGCCACGGTGCCCGTGTATCGATTTCCGTTAAGCCGACGAAGAACTAAACCCCTCCGTCCTCAATATTCAAATCTCAATATTCAAAGAAGGCTTTCTTACAAAACGCTTCCCTGTGAATTGTACTAAACCCTGTGGAATGCATCCAAAATTCTACCCGCAGATTTTTTTTTTCCCTCCCGCATTCTATCTTTTTACACGCTCTAGGGATACAATTGTCAGACAATTTAGTTGGCGTGCGAGTCGCCGGAGCGAAGGCAGAGATCTACTGAGGGAGAACAAACACAAACAGTGTTCAGTTCATACCTGCTGCTGGGTCTTCGACGAAAAGGATTCCATAGAGTAGAAATTTAGGGCTCCTTGGAAGCTTCACCAAAACTTTTGTGGGTATCAGAATCTAGAGAAGGAAAAGGGGTGAGGAGAGAAAAGATGAACTTAATGAAGCCTGAGAACCTCAGAGGTCCAACCTCTCAGAAACCACTCCCAGGAAACGAAATCCTCCGGTGGATGGGCTTCCACCGCTGGCGATAGTGACAAGCTCTTCAAGGACCAGCACAGAAGAAAGACGTCTGACTTTCTCTCGGGTTTGACCTGAAGCGTGGGTGGATAGTTTAATCCTTGAACAGTTAGAAAAGGGTTATTCAAATCACGGTCCTCGGGATCTGAGCACTGCTGATTTTCCAGCCATCCTTTACCTGTGAACTTTACCTCCTTCAGAATCAGGGATTATTAACTACCTGGGAGAGCTGAAAACAAGGCCTGGATATGGGATCTAGTGGCCAGATTTGAAGAACCCTGGGTTATAACTGCAATCTTATAAAGTGAGATGGAGTATTCTAAATTCTAAATGAGTATCAATGAAACTCAAAGGCATTCAAATGCATCTACCATTATCTATTAATACCTATTAATGTTTAAAAATGGAACTTCAAAAGTCAACATTATCTGCCAGCTACACACTAGCAATACCAATGAAAATCCCACTAAATAGTCTGTTTTGTGTCTTAATGAACAAAGTACATCAACATCCACAGAATAAGAAGTGAGGTTTGCCCAAGTTGATGCGTGTAATTGCTGAATGCCTCCATATTAATTGCCTTTAAAGACAGATTACTTTATACCGTTACGGCTCTTGTCCACATTACTGAACTGTCGTGTTAATTGTTGAGCCTGAAGATTGATTTCGTTTCTGTGTGATGCGTCATCCTCGGTCATATGGAAGGGGTTTCTGGGCACTGGCCTAAAGACAAGCTTCAAAAGTCACAAAGCACCACTACATCCTGGCCAAAAAAAATAATAAAATCATTCGCTCTCGTGAAGCCACTGAGTTTATCGTATTTCACAGAAGGCCCTGATTCGACGAGTGCTGAAACGCTATGGCGACCGAGAGGAGGGGGCCCGGCAGGCGGAGGACGCGGGCGAGCGATGAACGGCAGCGTACAGAGAAAATGTCAGTGGCGTTCGCATCCTCACGCCCCTCTGCAATTTCACAATCTCTGTTAAAAGGAGGCAGCATGGACACGAGAAATGTCAGACTCGAACGATTCAAGGAACACGACACCGTAACGTGATAAGATCCTCACAATCATTTTTTTCTTTCAGGAAGTACGGTGCGCAGACACAATTGCCCGTGAGGGCGAAACACAAGCAGAAAGGTAATTACGACAGAGCGATGCGACAGTGAAGTCAGGGCTCACTAGGCGCTAAACGTTGCAGCAGGTAGCGGGCTGAGGCAGCCCGGTAAAATAGGGATGAAGCCGTTCACGGCCAATGTGCAATTTCATGTTTACTACACGGTCTTAAGGCAAAACGAGCAGGCAAACTCAATCACCAGAAGCCTGATTTTGGATCGAGATATTTCTGTGATGGTGCCCAACTCAGAAGCCAGAAGCAAAATGTTCTCACCTGACTTATCCAATGCTGGTTAATGCTGGTTTTATTTTGGTATTTTGCCTAAGAAGAAAAAGAAGAAAAAAAAACATTTCACACCCCCCTTCCACTTAAAATTACCCCATGATACAGGGATGTAATTTTCACGGCTTACTTTTTGAATGGACACTGCAAACCATAGTAAATATCCATCCATCCATCTATCCATCCATCCATCCATCCATCCATCCAATAACTGCTTGTCCAAGCAAATGAAGCTGAAGTTTATCCAAGGAAACCAAACGACAAGGCAGGGGACACCCTGGGACAGGATGTGTGACCATCGACAGAGCGTACACTCACATGCAGTCAATATAGCCACTTTAAGGGCTATATTAAGGATATTAATCGCATGAATCGGGACTGCATAAGGAAACTTGCATAAACATGGCGAGAAGATGCAATATCCAGCACAGATAAGATCTGCGGGCGGGATTTAACCCCCCCTGGAGTGGAAGTGTGAGACCACACTATCTCCCAAGCTAAAGTAAACTCTGCCGATCTATTTCTGATACACAGTATCTTGTTATATGCATGCTGTGAAAGCACAGGTATACTAAGCCAAAATGCATAAATACCAACTGCTCAGGGCAGGATGTAAGCACGTAGGCCCCAAAGCTGGGGTAAAAATCAGCCACAAATTCTCATACTGATACCTGTTGGGAGGGAAATTCTCTTAGCAATGAATATTAATGTTGGATCTAAATCATCAGTGGTAAAGACGTAACAGAGCTATTCATTTGAAATCTGCACCAGTCACCCACAGCTAATGTCTGTTATTTATTATTTTTATTTGTATACGGTTAATTGTTCTTTGTATTGGGTACCGCTCGTTGCACATGGCCAATAAAATATTTAAAAGCAGAATAATTACTCGCTATTACCATTAATTGAAAAATGTAATAATTTATGACCATTTTCAGTTAATCAGAGGGGCAACGCTTGGCAATTCATTGTTTTATGAATGTCACGAACAATAAATAATCATTGAAAATTTTTATCTGACAGAGTCATTTTATATCTACAGTATATATACAGATATATTAAAATTATATTTTAATTTGCAGGTATTTTTAGCATTGTGAGATCCATTCTGGAAAGGAAAAATCAATTTTATGCTCAATAAACATCAGTAGATGTTTTTGTTGTTTATATGCGTTTCTAGGGAAACATTCAAGTGCTTCTCTCCAAGAGGGCAAGTCTCTCTCCGGATAAGCGATGGTTTGGCACTCGAACTGAATTTGCGAGCACTGTGCAGTGTATTGTGAGGTACCCTAAAAAAATCTATCGCATTTTAGCCATGCACAGCTCCGATCGTTCATATCTAAGTGTTCTTAGATAAACCACGGCATAAAGAAGTTAGCCAAAGCTACATAAACATGCTAAACTACGACAGAGGTACCAGTGGCACTGCTGGAATTAACAGGCTAGCTGCTAGCATGCTAATAGGTAGCCATCTCGATCTGTGCCACACAAAGATTCATTTTCAGAGGATTTGGGGTGATTACTGCATGCGGGTCCTGCAGGAATTTTGGGGGATTTATTCGTTGATGGTAGCAGGAAGCTAATGAGACCTCGGGAGGACCGTAATCATTCCCTGGAAAGTGGTCAGCTGAGGTCAGCTCTGACAGCACATCCTGCTTTCAACCTAAATGCCAGTATTTACAAGCCATCGAGCTCGACGCATCCCGGCTTCACAAACAGCGAGCGGAATAAGTTAACATTTCACAGTATTTCTTCCAGCCTCGTTACCGGAGTGTTTTCGGTCACACTTTAATGACCCAGTGACAGCTTGGTCCTTCATTTCTGGGTCAGCAGAATTAACATAACAAGGAGGGATTAACAGCTCTGCTGTCCGATACTGTACCGCACTATGCTTAATGTGGGAGGCATAATGCACCATGCCTTGCTATACCTACTAACTTGGCCTGTAAACATTCTAAACCTCAAGTTTGTGGTATTTTTAAATATGCGACAAAATCAGTTGAGTGAAGGAAGTTTTTTTTTTTTTTTACTGATCTCCATCCATCCATCCATCCATCCATCCATCCATCCATCCATCCATCCATCATCTAACCCCTCTTCCTGGTTTGGGACACAGGGGCCTGGAGTCTATCCCATGCAGCACAGGGCGCAAGGGTGGGGAACACGTTGGACTGGGTGCCATTTTTTTGCTGGTGGAAAGTTACCTCTCATAATGATGTGAGGGATAATCCTTCGTACCCTGGCCTGTTTCAACACCGATCACATTTCATGGCTTCATGTTCCTCCAGTTATGAATCCAGTGCCTCACTTTCACTGTGCATAGCCCGTAACCTGATACAAAATGGCCATGAGATGAATCATCATGGAAAAGGACGCAGGTCCAGAGAACCAGCAGTAAGGTCAATCATACTGCACACTGTCTTTCAAATCCCTGTTCAGTACTTTGATAAAATGGTAAACTCTAAAGTTCTTTCATAAGATGGAAAATGTATTAGTTTGTTTGCTTATATGATATTACAAAAAATGGACCTCAGGGTCAATTTTAAGTTGTTTAAGTCCGGAGGGAAAATTTCATCACGTTAAGCTTATAATGGGGTGGAAATGAAGTGCTTAAGACAGCAATTGCCCAATGAGGGATCCCAAATGAGAAAAAAAGCCATAAATCCATTTCTTTCCAAAGCAACGTTCTTAAGACAAAATTATTGTTTTGAATTTTTTTAATTAAACATGGAGGGAAAAAAGAAGAAACATCTTGAAAATGTAGCTCACAACAAATACAGTGGAATGATTGGATACTGACTTTGAGGCTCATTTTGTCGTGATTTCATCAGAAAAGAACAAATATTATTTCCACCTTTTAAATTTTGAGAATGGAACATTTAACCTACGGGTTACAGGAGGAAGAGGCACCACATAGCAGGGACTAATCAACACACCCCCCACACACACCCCCAGGAGCAAATGCCCCACCAACCCTGATACCAGAGCAAGTCCATCTGTCTCAGAAGCCTTTTCCCAAGGCCGTGTGCACTGGACGTGTCGGCATTGGGAGAGTGTTTGATCAGGCACCTGGATAGCAGCAGTGCACCACCAGAACTGCAATGGGGTACTGCTGGAGCACACAGACACACACACAGACACACACACACACACACACACACACACACACACGGGTTTGTAATTATATCTTTGAGAGGACTCTCCATTTATTTCTATGGGGAAAATTCTTTTTAGAAAACATTTTATTTTTCTGATTGCAAATTTAGATACACCTTGTGGGGGTTTTAATCATACAGCATTGTGGGGATATTTGGTCCCCATAATGGAATATATACATGACCCACACACACAGCTCCTCTGAGAGATCACAGCCTTGCCCAGCGATGGATCAGATCTGACAGACTAAGACGAATGGCCTTCCCTCAACATCAGGGCTAATTACCGCAGAGGCTCTCTTGTACCCGGGCTATCCGGAGCACCAAAGCAGCCAGATGTCATGAGGTAGCCCTCCGTCATTATCAGCTGATCACAAAGGCTGCCGCCATGTTTCTGACACACCTCCTGGATCCCCCAGATCTCACAGGTTTGTGAGGCAAACCGGCAGGCTGCTAATTTCATATAGGGAAATGTATAATTTGATTGACTTTTATCCTCAATACACTGATTATTGCATTGAGAGAAAGGTGCAATTATGAAAATGTTAAATCGGAAAAACATCTTGTTATGACTGATGTAATGATATATCTCTGTGGATTTTCGGTAACTTGGGCAGCTGTTTAACTATGGGTTGTAGCTGACTAGGCTTTTTCAGCACATATAGTTAATACGACTCAACGTTATCTGAGGAAGAGAAGGCAAAGCAGAGAATGAGGTCATGACGTGTTCTTACTTTAACGTATCTGATCGCGAGGAGCCTCGGTCAGAAGTGACATAAAGCTTTACAGCTTCCTGGGTTCTGTGGTCTGAAAAAACATTTCCGAATTGCGATGACGGGGTTCGGATCTGCGGCAGTGACACGGAAATAGCATGTATTTTTTGATGCCAGAGCATGTTAAGTTCACTGCGGCTTCCGAGGTGAGGAGTTCACGTCTGGCAAAGGCCCCCCCAGCCTCTGTCCTCCATTGTCAGCCATGTGATCCCCCGGTACGAGGAGAGACCAGGCGCTCTTGAGTTTCGTACCACGGCTGATGAGCAGCCACTGGTCCTGCCATCACTATCTAATGGCCATCCTCACTATCTTTTCCCCAAGGGGTCCGCCCTGGTGGATGGCGAAGGAAACGAGAACAACAGACCCATAGCCATTACCTCAAGAGGGCGCTACTGCTCCCTAACCTGTGTCTCTGACGTGCAACAGCATCCCCAGGTTTTTTTTAAGGTGGGGGACATAATGGGGCCATAATTCATGCAAACGGTCCAATTTTAGCATTAGCCAATGATATGCTTTGAATCGGTTGAGCAACAGAGGAAGGGGCAGTCTGGGGCCAATCAGCTTTCAGCTGGAGCCCGTGTTCCTGTGGCCCCGCCTCTATATATGCCGCCTGCTGGGACTCTGAACCTAGATTGTGAGCTAAGCAGAGCCTCCGAGACGACGTCACATCCCAATCCCATAACAAGATCTGGGGGATTAAACAGGGTCCCCTGTTTCCACTCAGCAAGGGTTAGACATATCCACATATCCATTTGTTAAATATCCAGTTACAGAATGACGTCACGTCCATGGAAAGGCCGGGAATCCTTTAACCTTTCCCACCATTTGGATCAATTAAATGCCCTAAAAATTGTCAAGCTGTTTATTAAGTGCTGAAAAGCCGTGCTTGAATCTATCTGCAACCACAGCCCAGAGCTGCTATTAAACCCCGGACTGCGGCGAGGTGGTAATTATACTGCCTCCTATTGACATCGCTTTGTACACAACTTCCTGCAGCCAGACTCGCGTCTTCACCCCCAAATCCCCCCATAATGCCATCCCGCTCCTCTCTAAACTGTTTGTGTCGTCTGTCTTTATCCAGCCAAATGAGGGATGTGTAGTAATTACATCTCTCCTCTCATCAAACACTACACCCAGAGCGGCATCCTGGAGCCAGGGGGCTTTGGTTCAGCCTCTGCCGGAGTCCCATTGGACGGCAACTCACAGGAGCGCCTCTCCACGCCGGCCTGGAGGGCGACCGAGCGGGTCTGGGGTGAGGGCCTCCACAGCCAGGCTATCAAGCTTAAAACCAAATTGGATGCAGTTAATGGATCTTGCACTGGCTGCATCGGGGCCAGGGGCAATTCTATGATCTTTTTAGAGTTGGGGGCCATAATTCATAAAGAAATGCCAGTCTTATCATTAGCCAATAAGCCTCCTGATCCTAAGCTGGAAGCTGCTCTGCCCTGCTTTGCTCTGCCTTTTCTAAGTTCTTATGCCTGTTTATGTTTTGCTTTCTTGTGTTTTGAATTGGTGTGTGACAGGGGAGGGGCCACTCTAAGAACCAATTACCTGGGGCCAATGCCCTTGTTGCCCCACCCCTGTACACGCCCCTTTTATGGGGAGAGAGCAGAAGGAAGGCGTGTCAGCTGGAGCAGTGCTTCGTGTGGTTACTCTCCGGTTCAGCTGGTAGTTTTAACCGCCTTCCCGCTGTTTGCGAGACCTTTATAAGAGTGAGAACAATTTACGGTTCAGAGCGGACGTGGTTCATCTGCCTGGAAGCCAAACCACTGACATTTCTGCTCTGTTTAAACAATGGCGCGGTGCGCAGTCAAGAATCTCTACATCTACACAAAGTATTCTGGGAAAAGAAAACAGATAGACAATGCCACCTCCCTCAGGGTGGGCATCATCGTGTCAAAAGGGATTGTTACTTGTGGAATGATTGTTATTCTAGCTTTTCAGACCTAAAACTGTTAAGGTTTTATAGTTTAATTAGCGGCCCATTTCCCTTTCCTGTGTTAGCATTACACCTTGGGAAATGTTTAATCAAACCTCCTGCTCTATTTTTTTAATGTTTCGAAGTATAAACCTGTCACTTGGTGTTGAATAGAAACCAACAGCTAGTGTTTTCAGGTAAGTCACATGCTAGATGCTAATTAGTGCAGCCCGCACTGGGAATACTGGTGAGAATCATAATACGAGGCATTGTGGCTATGTCTTCTCTGCCTTTACAGGAAGGGACAGGTATTTTGTCTTGTCACTTCTGCCTGGGGTCTCTTTCAAACCTGTATTATGTGTATGGCATGGAAATATCATTAATAATACAATACAGCTTGTTTTCACACTTATGAACCACTCTATGGACAAAACCCCAATTTGCCAGGTCCGAAGTACGGTCAAAGATCTGCAGTTATACCCCTGTTTTAACTTGTTAAATCCAATATATGTTTCTGAAAGAAACATGGAATATACTGTGAAGAAAATTGTTCAGTCTTGACCGGCGTTGACTGGGAAAATCTTTGCTCGCAACAAGACAGACTGCCCAGTTTACCTGACAGAGTCTCATGTCTCTTCAAAGGTTCAGATACCAGATACCATTTTTCCCATTTATGTTGTTGGTCATTATTCATATTGTTCATGCTGCCAAAAAATATGCCAATTAAGTCATTATTATCATGTTTTCCCCTTTTTTTTAATTATGTTATGGAAATATAGAGTCTGTTCAGAAGACCCTCTAGACAATTAATGATGCCTCTTCTTCGTCTCGATCTGTCTCCACCGTTTCGTTCATCAATATTAAGTGTTCAGCCGGCGTGCGTATTTTTCGCTTCCTCCCAAAAGACCCACGCAGATACAGCACAATTTTTTTTTAGCTACTTTTAATAAAAGCTTAGCTCAAAACAGCGATCAATAACTCAGCGAGAGGAGACAGGAGCCGGGGCCTGAGCAAGTGCCCACACCGAGTAGGCGACACTCTGCGAACGAAGACCCTGCTTCTAATGAAGGGAAAAGGAGGCTTTTAGCAAAAATCCATACAATTGCTTATCAAGTGTATTGTCTTGGTGAGTCTGGAGTATATTGTACCAGGTTGTTACATGACACATACATACGTACAGATGCATTGTGGGAAATTCAGAAACAGCATCTTCATCTGCTGCACTTTAGTATTTCCGGAGGGTTTAGACGCACAAGAATTACCTACATTTGAATCCCCAAATGGGCACAAGAGAGAACACAGTGCTACCTACTGAGACACCATTCTGACGTTAACGAACACTACAAATTCCTGTTTTAATGCACAACACGTTTCAAGCATTATATGAGGCGTGATAGTATGGAGTCCTTCTGCATTCTAAGCAAAAAATAATGGAAAAGAGGGACCCAAGGTGGTGCAATTTTAATTGGTTGAGGCAATTCAGCACAGAGTTTGCCGATCATAAGCTTCAAGGAGTTTAAGCGCTAAAGTGACCGTACAAGAAAATTAGAGACAAGGGGAACTCAGTGACCACGACCTGGACCAAAAGTGAACAG
>JAODKE010000120.1:716226-727809 GCA_026779605.1 Mormyrus hasselquistii
GTAAGCCTTGATTACACAATGATATGGATGCACAATGTACACACGTGCAGACACACACACACAAACACACACACACACACACACAGAAGACTTCAAGTTTCAAGCCTTGTCACATGCACAAACGTACACTGTACATGGGGGTAAGGAAGTGACTTTTCATCACCAGCTTCCTGGATTGTGCTCAACGGAATTGTAATAAAAGAAGAGTAGAATTTATAAAGAAAAAGCAAAGAAGACTAAATTAGCAATAAAAAATAACAACAGGAATAAAATAAAACCAGAGACTAAACTAGAGTAGTTCTTTTTGGAACAAGACTTAGGAACAAGGGAACAAAAAACTTCTACTTGACCGGATATATTGCGATTTTATTCAGGCTTTAGTGACCTATCAGCTGGGTCCCTTTGCCATTCACTTCAATTAACAACCTTTGATCCTTTAACCCCAACATGCACCTTTTCACGCCTGGGACAAAACATGGAGAAAGGCTTTGTGGTTTTGTGGGGCCTGGGATGGCGGCGACGGCTGGGGTGGGGGCTTCCGCATTAGCTAGGCCACCGCCACGGGGCGCGGCCCATCTTAGTGTGCAGCTCGTCACCTTCTGACAGAGCTCGGTAATTGGTTTGGAGTCAACATGACAAGTGAAAATCAAAGAAAAAGAAGGATTTAAGAGGTCAGGCCCAGGCGTGAAATACCTCTGGGAACACGGCAAATATAATTTACTCCGAGATGGTTGGCGGCAACGTACATTATTTATGATTTTCTCTTTTTATAATGAGCTAAATCCTTGTTCTATTCAAGTTAGGGTATTAGCTTTTTAAATCTGAAGGTAATACGCGCCTGTTAAATGTTTAACCACGACACATGCGAAAAAAGCAGTCCGTACAGATGTTTCACATCTTTAACCTTATTGTTACTCTCTATTGATTATGGCTGTCTTTGAAAGCACCTGAATTGGCAATCAAATAGAAATTTTAATGCACGTTTAAATGACCTGTCGGGCGAACGCGACGCTTTCGCTGCCCCCTCAAAGGAGTCATTCTTTAATAATTGCACACAGGCTCGTGACGATTTTAATTTAAGAGCAGAGCGGGGCTAATTTCCCGGCACGCGGGGATTCGGTCGGCGGGAGCGCCCAGTCACTCAGAGCATCTTTTCAATCCGAGGCAGAGTGAATTAATGGGCTGTCAGATAATTGCACAGTTCATGACTTAAAATACAGAGCTTTTAGAAAAAACAATGCCGGCGATTTATGTAAGCATTTCATTTGCTGTTACTTAGGGGGATAGATGGCTAACTAAGCTTCGCAAATGACAGATAAACCATTTAAAAAAGTAATAAAAGACACAAAAGGGGTTATGCATAGTAACTAAATTTACAGCACATTTCCGGATCAGTCGGAGGTCAAATCAGTCACGGGCATTTTAAACATTACGGCTCAGTCAGTCGACACTGTGCTGAAGAACACAAAGGCTGGAGATAACAGCTCTAAGGTGGCTCTGCGCTTTTGTACGGTTTTTCCCAGCAATCTCATCTTGAAAAGCAAACCAGCCACTTTTGATATCGTCACCTGAAAGCTGCTGTCGGAGCCAATGAAACTCCAGCGTTACATCCTGTCATGTGACTGGTGCACTGGACACAAGAGAGCATGCGTTTAAGCTACCCTTTAAATGGATGTTGCAATAAGGGCCTGGGTAAAATCTGAGTTATTAATAGAATCCTACATACCTATTTTACGGGAGAGTTATATTTGACCACACCTACCTTCTCCTGGAACAGTGTAACCCAGGGGCCGCATGTGAATGATAGATATAATTTCATTTTTTATCACTTTACGTCACATTATTTGTAGGTCCATGTTTTTGTGAGTGTTCATCACTGCGTTCTTGATGATGCTCCAAAACTTAGCAGGGAGCGCCACCCCCGCCCACGGTCACAGCCTATCTATAAGCAATGTTCAGGATGACGGCCGCATCCCTCAATCAATGTGTGCCAGCCTCCCCGCAAAACAATAAACATTTGTCTCAAGAAACGTAAAACCACGGCGGTCCTGCCCAGGCGTGGATCCCTGACCTGTGTGGCACCTGCCCAGGGAAGCCTCTGGCTGGGGATGGTAAAGCTGTGGGGGCGGGGGGCTGGCAGCGAGCGCAGTGGATGCCTGCGGAGCACAGCGGAGTCAATGGTTCACCGCAGGGGACCTGAGTAACTGAGCCGAGAGGGGCGCCAAGGGACAGGCCAGGAAGCGGAGTTGATAGCCTCTGTTTTCAGAGACCCCATGGGCAACAACTCACAGAGTGCTGCCCTCTACAGGCCGCCCTGTTTATATCTCTCCGATCTCCCGATAGATGCTCACATCAGATTCACTACAGTATAACACACGTGGCCCTTCATTCTTGCTCCTCCACACTTGCCCACGTTAACAGCAGTCTTGCTATTAAATGACTGTCTAATGGTGTGGCCTTTCAGAGGACAATGCCATTTCACAATCCATTTCACGCGTATTGAAAATTCACACCGGCCCCCCTGGTACAGAATCCATCATCACCGAAAGGTAACGGCACAGTGCATGCCAAAACCGTTCACTCTGTGCTGTCAGTGTTTTTCCTCTAAATAAACTTTTACTCTATTTGCACTGTGCACTTCACTGCCGGCGAGCCTGCTAGCGGCCCGCTAACTTAGCATAGCCCACGTAGCGCATGCACTCTGTGTGTGCATTGATTTCCCTTCAAGGCTGAAGACTGACCTTTCTCTACTCAGACTTATCTAGGCTTTCAAGAGCTTTACATTTCTCTCTCTCTCTCTCACTTTCATCCCCCCCCCCCCTTCCTTCTCAGCGCATGCAGAAATCAATCATTCTTCTCCACTTCCTGTCCCTGGGGTAACTGAAGCACGCTGCACAGCGCCGAGCTACTGGAAGCCAGCAGTTCAGGTCCGGAACATTTGAAGGCATCTCACCGGCACCCGCGCGCGCCTCGTGGTGTTTCGCACACTCTTAACGAGGGCCGCTAGCTGTCGCGAGCTCCGGCGCGCTGCCGGACGAGGGGAGCCTGGCGCCGATGGGCTGTGCATCACTTACAAAAATAAAGGAAGGAGACGCATCGATTTCCGCTCCCTCTCAGGTGGTTTTACCTCTTGTATCGATTTCAATTATCTCAGTATTTATTGGAACTAGACAAGCTAACTGCACAATGCTAATTTACTGTCACAAGGGTCATTGCTGGCAAATGATCTGTTTACCAAAAAAAACAACAAAAGCTCAGACTTCATCATCATCTTCATATTATTATTATTATTATTATTATTATTATTATTATTATTATTATTATTATTAAGCAAGGGTATATAAATAGGGGAATATCAATCCATCCATCCATCCATCTTCATAACCTCTTATTAGAGTCACAGAGAGTCTAGACTCTATCCTAAAGTCAGCCCATCTGAGCACACATAGGAGAAGTATATAGTATTTAAAAATATAACTTATATTATAAAACTGTCATAAATATTGGCCTATAACATAATCCCCGTGAGTACTTACGATTTTATTAAATTACTAGCGCACTTCAAGCCAATAGCGTCCTACGGCAAGAGATAATGACGCGGGAGCAGCCAAGTCGCTGTATGTTATCTGCACGCCTCAGCGGACACGGCCTCGGCGCCTCGCGGAATCCGTCCCCTCGCGGAATCTGTCCCCTCGCGACGTGACAGCCTCCTCTTAAGGCTCGTCACCCATCTCCCCCCTTCCCGTCGCCATATATTACCCCTCGCATCGCATAGTTCAAAACCTCGGCCATTACTTTCTGTCACACCCCGGGGACCTGAACACGCGCTAATCCCTTAATAAAATATACAAAAAACCCAAGTGCAACTCTGCCATCTCATGAATCACTCACCCATGGGCAGCGGAGGAGGCAAAACAAATAACAATAATTGAGTCAGAAGTTGGCCTCTCGTACCTGGAGAGACACCAGAGCCTAGAAAGGGGACCTAAAGGTCTGGCGGCAACAAGCATGAGGGAGACAGAAAGGCACTACGCCACCTAGAGGTACTCCATGGCACGGCAAGGGTAGCCAGCACCTTTAATGGCTTCAATTTTCATCCATTTTCTATAACCAATTAACCCATTCAGGGTCACAGTCTGGATTCTCGGGCCACGAGGCAGGTAACAAGCCAAGATGGGGCACAAACCCATCAGAGGGCACACACACACACACCATTCACACCTATGGGCAATTTGCCAAACCTCAGCATGTCTTTGGACTGTGGGGGGAAACCAGAGGACCCAGAGGAAACCCCAAGATGACACAGAGAGAACATGCAAACTCCACACACAAGGAACCCAGGTCCCAGAGGTGTGAGGCACCTAATCACAACACCACCCCGACTTTCATTCTTATTACCAAAAATAGCGGCAGTAAAAGAGCAGTAAAGGACTTGCAGTCATAATTTTTCCCTCTACTGAAACTTAATAAAAACTTTTTTAAATGGTTGTTTTATTACTGTGGTGGATAATCTTCACCACCCACCCCCACACACACATTTCACGTTTATTTTTATTTTATTTTACATTTATTTTACATGATAGATAGATAGACAAGCATAGACTAGAATCATCGACTCTGTGCCTGCTAATGAGCTCGATCCCTTAATTAATCCACTAATTAATGACATGATAGATGCCACAAAACATACACGCCATCTGTGGGAAGCTGACTACGGAAAAAAAGACTGGCGTTGCGTTTTCCACCTCACCCCTGTGCGCCGGGGACCATCCGTGCAAGTTAAAAATGAGTCCCCGCAGGAGACGTACGCGTTCCCACGGAGGCACTTGTGTTAGCTGGAGCAAAGGCGACGCCCCCGGATCACTGCGCGGGCGTCACTCTGCCCAGCGGGGGCACTATCTCCGTGGAATACCTTCGAGGCGTGTATTTTGAACAGGGTACGGTAACGAGGGAGAGGAGAGGTGCATTTTGGGATGCTGGCTGGGTGGAAAGAAAAGGGAAATGCAGCAGGAAACCAAACGGGCACCGGCGTAAATTTGGGAGCATTCAGCAGAGATGAAAGTACGGGGTATCTGGAGTACTTTTAAGCTGGGGGAAGCCCCGACCCCCCCTCAAAAAAATAAAAGTGCTCAGGTGACACTCTGCGGGACTTTAAAAGCCCCTCATTTCACAGCTGCTCTCCGAAGATTCTTCTTCTCTCAAGAAAACCGCTCCCCAGCGGAGCCGAATGATGACGGCCTTTACAAGTCTTTCAGTTGCTGTATCCCACGCTTGCACCAGTACCGGGCCACATGTGTTTTGCCGCGACAGTTGACAGGCTGATTATATATATATATATTTGAGAATAATCGACAAAATTAGCATCCACAGTAAAAAACACAATGGTGTGTGTGACTTGGGTCATTTCGAAACCCAAATTCTGACGTGGCCCTCAAGGTGACCTGTCTCTCTGAAGCCCGTGGAAGCGCTTCTGAAGTGGTAAACAAACACAACTAGAGTGGAACTGGATTGTTTTCTGGTTCTCAAGTAACAAGAGAAGATATGAGACAAAAGAAAGACATTTAATGGCCGCATGGTATTCTGGGAAATGTGGGATGGAAACATTTCATATGCTTCTCTGGAGTTAAATCTGAGGTCCCTTAGGGATGCAGGGCCTCAAATTTAATAGTGACCTCTTAGAAGGAGGACATTCTTGGGATCAGAACCCGGATCAGGCCGCCCTTGAGGAACCTGGAACCATCATGGTCAGGAGAGGTAGCCCCTTGAACCGAGGTGTTGCATTATTGCATTATCATTGTGGTTTTCCAGTATTAGGAAAATCGACCCACGTCAACGGTATGCTTTTACATAAATCAAGGCTTGGCCCTTGTGTGCCAATGACATAGAGGCAATTTTAAATTCTAAAACTAATGATACAGCAGTTCAGATGTATTGTACGTTGCTGTAAATGCCAGAAAATGGTATCCCCTGTGTGACATATGGACCTGCCTCAGGCAAGCAGCACAAGGCACAAGGCTGGGGTACATGCTGGACGGGATGCCAGTCCGTCACAGGGCACAAGGCAGGGACACCCTGGACGGGATGCCGGTCCGTCTCAGGGCACACACACAATAACTAGTCATACACAACAGGCAATTTAAGATGTCATTTGGCCAATGTGGGGAGTACCCAAAGGAACCTCAATTGACAAAATCTCAAAATATGAAGCTGGATTCTGCAAAAACACTTTATTTTGCTTAAGTGTGCGACTTGGAAGAAGTTTGTTCGTTTGTTTTGCCGGTTATCCCCTTGAAGCTTGCAGTCATGTTCCATTATTACTGTTAGTTAAATAAAAAATGTCGGGTGAAGGGAAGGTAATACCAGCTCACCGGTATAGCAATCAGGCAGATGCGGCAGTCGTTTTTTTAGAAAGGTCAGTTTGGTTAACCAAACACGTCCCCGTCAAAAAACCAGTGCGTCTCTATACGGCCGTCCACGTCGACAGGAGCGGGAGCGAATCGCCGGGAGTCGTGGGTAGCTAAGTCAGCAGAGGACAGCAGAGTCAGCAGAGGACAGCAGAGTGAGCAGAGGACAGCAGAGTGAGCAGAGGACAGCAGAGTCAGCAGAGGACAGCAGAGTCAGCAGAGTCAGCACCAGCGTCATCGGCAGTGGTGGAGAGCTGCTAGAGATGAAATACGACTCTTCCTCCATGAGAGGCAAAGACTGCGAAGCTGAAATCTTTGTTTTCTTTGTTTAAGTCTTTGGCATAATCTGGAGGCCAAATGCCTTCCAGCCAAGTGTGTTAAATTGGTACCGTAATTGTACTGGACAAAGATCTGCAAGGAGAAAAAGGTGCCTCACCAAAGGAAATCATAAAGCCGCGTATATTATTGTGACAGGGAAGATGCCGCTGTGCATAATCGCCTTTCATTTCGTGTTCAGCTGCCTCACCGCTACTGCAGCTTAAATAACAATAAAAAAAGAAGTTTCTGGGCATCAAAGAGATAGATAAGAAGCGATTTGTTGAGAGACTTTTCTAGCCACCCGTCTTCAAACACCGTTCCCCCCCCCCCGAGGACGTGCTGAACAAACCTAAGACTTAAAGCACACCCCACAACCATCCGCCACCCCCCCCCGCGGGCATGAATACAACCCCATAACCACAAAGGGGCTTGGCTTAAGCCTGGATGTTGGAAATAAGCTACTGGAGAATTTACAATGTAAAGAGCATTAAATCTCATTACCTTTGTTACACAATCAAAGGTAATAGGGCTCCGTAAGAAGCAAATACGAACAGAATCTGCAAGTCTCACGCTAGTCATAACCAAAATGCCTACATACCGTAGAATACATTTCAGTTATTGGTCCTAGTTTTGTTTTTTAATCATGCATCTGTCCGTCCATCCATCTTACAGAACTGCTTATCCAGAGATGACTGAAGCCTACCCCCAACCTTGGATGGTACACCGGTGCATTGCGGGTGAAAACCCTCACGCACACATACGGTATGGCCAATTCAGACATGTCCGTTTGCATTTCAGAAGAAAAGCAACCGTACCTACCAACACAGGGAGAACGCACAAACTCAATTTTTAGATATTGCCGTGGCATAAATATGACAAATGATAGCCAGAGTGGCGTGTAATATAGTTGACTCCTTTTACTTCTTGTATCCAGCTATTCCTGTGTTCGGAAAATCAGACACGCGTTGAATTCACATCCCAGAAACACTGAAGGGTGACACCCTCACTATCGGCAGGTTTTCCGGCCTGACTCAACGGCAAAAGGCCCCATCGCATGCAACGCCGCACAGCCAATCAAAATGGCCGCCCACACGCCACTGGCTTCGTGCTCCCCCCCGCATGAAGTGCACGTAGCAGACGGATACACTTTGACGAGAGACAGAAAGTAAGTATAGCTGAGGTAGCAAAATGGAAAGGGGATAAAATACTCATAGATTAAAAATGACAGGCAGGCCACCGTCCGTGGGCACCTCAAAACGCAGTAACTGAAGCTGATGTCCCATAAAAATTCAGGGACCAAAAGGTTAAACTACTCATTCTGGGCTAAATCAGACAAATAAATTGATATAAAATGCGTTTCACCTTGCGGATTAGGTGATGAGTCAGGTGATGAAATGTTTGTTCAATAACCCGTCTGTTAGGGTGCACAACATCTGACATTAGCGATCTCACCCGTCGACTTTATCGCGCCAAGAAGCCGCTACAAGCTCCATGATTGATTATGTTGTCAGAAGGTTCCATGAAGATAGTGCCACGCCCCCCCCCCCACGGCCAAAAAAAATTATGCATGACTTCTCCCTGCTGACGTATGACCTGTGATATTACGGCTCCTAGAAGCTTCTTTAGTGACATTTGGCGGACGCCACACACGTGCCACTCCGTGAGGCAGACCCTTGCAGCCACACTGGGGGGGTCTGTGTCGTGAGAAACAGACTGACAGGGCAGGTAATGATGCAGGGCAAAGCAAAACAGCCCACGCAAACATTTTCCAAGGTAAAACGGGGCTTTTCTGCCAGGAAAGCTATGCATTGTGAATTGTAATGTTAATTTGCCATTTCTGAAACGGCACTCTGACAAGTTGGAACGTGCAGGTTAGGAATCAGAAGGTCGCTGTTTTGAATCCCATCCCCAGCAAAACAGTCACATCTCCTTTAGACCATCAAGCAAAGCTCTTATCCACCGCCGAAATCTGGAGGATGAATTGCTGAGCCTGTGAGCGCACCTCCCAAGCTGTAAGAGTATATGTCAAAGGAGAGCAAGACAGGAAATGAAAAAGAAGTACTTCAAAGTAGCTGTAGTAGTGCAAAAGGCAAACAAAGCATCATTTCAAAATTAAAATACTCAGACTAACAGTGCTGAAACAATACTGTAATGGGCGGTATTGTAACAATACTCTGATAGAAAGTACAACTGGTGTTCAAAGGTGAAACAATAAATCAGACTGACAGAACTGAAAAAATATTTGGACGGGCAGTACAAAACAATACTCTGACTGACAGTACTGAACCAATACTCAGGCTGGCAGTACTGAAAAAAAAAATACTCTGAAGGGCAGTACTGAAACAATATGTACTAAAGGGATATCAGGGAAAATTGTGGGGTATCACTGCCTGCAGGTGCTCAAGTCCGTGTTCCACCTGAATTACACAGATGGGCTCTGCAGTGGTCTTACAGAGCAGCTGAGGACACTCGAGGCTCACGGGGCCTTGCGATGAGATAGGCCGCGAGGAGCGCTTCGAGAGGGCTTATTACATTCCTCATTATAAGGCCGGTCCTCATCAGCCGGGGAATCAGATCACGAGCAAGCGGTTCGGAGCATGAAGCAAGGTCACTCCCTTTCATTATTAATGAGATCTCCTGCAGGCAGATATGGAAATGTGGGTTCTACCTAGCACCCATCCTGAGTCACGGTCCAATCAGCCGGCATCTCAGCCACGACGAAAATGACTTCAGACAAGAGACAATTTTCTTGCCGTGTTTGTTTTCATGGGCGGACGGAAACATCTTTTCCCTGCTGCTTTGGGGCTGGCTGTTTGTTTTAGCAGACAAGAAATATAGAAGCACTATAAGATTAATGTTAGCATGTCTATAACCTTCTTGTCTTTTCTTTTTTTTTCTCCATTGTTGTGTTTCAGAGGCAGAAAAATGACTTCTTTGCCTGTTCAGATCTCAAATCTTCATCTGCCTTGTAATATCTTAACCTAATTCTGTATTCAAGTATCCAGGAAAGCTTTCGCTGAATGGATCGCATGTTAACAATTTTGCATTTACGAATATTTAGCATGCATCTGACGCCAAGAGGAATTACCTCCAAGATGAGGGGGAAACAAGAGCCTTATCTGAGGTTTTGCTTGTGTTCCACCCTGATGAAAACAGCACCACTACACCACAGAGATAATACCTGATACCCACAGCTCCATTCTGCCTCAGATGTTTCCTCACGGAAATCCATTTCTGAAAATCCTAGACTGCTGCAGTGACTTGGGGGACTCACACTTTTCTACACATTTCTACCACAATATCCCAGGGCTCCTTTAACCTAATTACTGTAATTATAGTTCAGCCACTTCTCAGGACTTCTGTTCGCCACATCACTTATTCCTCCTGTGACTTGCTATGGTTTTAGTTCGCATAATTCTGTTAATATCTCTAATAGCAGTTTTCATCAATCCATCCATCTTCCATGGCAGCTTTCTCAGTTTAGGGTCCGGGGAGCCTGGACCTTTTCCGGGGGGGTTTCTCAATATGCACACTTACCCGATTTGCATCATCTTCCATTGCCAAAGACTAGTTACAATACCAAGTAAGAACAGAGGTACAGAGGACGGTAAAAATCCCCAGATGATCTTCTTGCCCCGCCCCAAATATCAAGGATATATAGGGTGTACCTTCACCAAACGTGACCAATCACATGACTGATTGCGCACCAAGTTCATTCTTGGTAGGCAAGATATCAACACTGCTCCTTCCTGCCAAGACCATAAGTACGATCTTTGTGTTCTTGGTATTGAGCAGCACCCCAGGAAAAACAGGGTACAAGAACACCCAGGATGGGGTACCAGTCCTTCACAGGGCACAGGAACAACCAGGATGGGATGTTAATCCTTCACAGAGTGCAAGAACACACAGGATAGAATGCCAGTCCTTCAGAGGGCACAAGAACACCAAGGATAGGATGCCAGTCCTTCACAGGGCACAAGAACATCCAGGATGGGATGCTAGTCCTTCACAGAGCACAAGAACACCTAGCAGGGGACGACAGTCCTTCACAGTGCAGAGAAACATCCACGATGGGATGCTTGTGTTTCACAGGGCACAGGAAGATCCAGGATGTGACGCCAGTCTTTCATAGAACGCAAGAGCACTTCGGATGGGCCAGAGATTCCAATTTTCCACATACACAGAGCTGGAAGTTGTACCACGACCATGGAGAAGATATGAGGCAGTGCTGTTACCCACTGAGTCATTGCACCACGGGAACAGTTCAAATGAAAACATTGACTATTTTTTATTTGCAGGGAGAAATGGCCCTTTGATCCAACCAGAGTTAACCAGCTTCATGATCCTCACTGTACTTAACTCTAAACTGTCCACTAGCTTCTATATACAGATATTATCTCATAAGCAATAAAGCATAAGTGATATCTCAAGGTCAAATGTCAATAACATAAAACTGCCATTATAAAGGGACACACCATAAATATGATCATGTGAAATCGATATATGTACAACCACATTAATTACAGTTAATTTTTCGATTCTACCGGGAAACATCTTGGTTGTGCTGCTGGGAAGAGGCAGACTGTTAAAAATTCCCAGGAGGAAAAGTGGTCTTTAGTCCTAAATGCCACCTGTGTATCAGAAGTGTCTGTATTGCTTTTAAATACACAGAGGCAGCAGAAACGCCACACCGAAGCTGAACATCAAATTCCGTTTAATTCTTGGTCGATCTATTGAATAAGGCAACAGCACAGGAGCAGGAGGATTGGGGGGCGGGGCCACCAGCCGTCCTGGGAGGGACGTTCATCGATTCTCTCGAATCGATTGGTTTGTTGTGTCCCCGCCTCACTGCAGTTTATTT